>JBBPTI010000113.1:0-23133 GCA_038093995.1 Tylopilus aff. callainus | reverse complement strand
CGCATTGGTGCAGGGTTCGAAACGGTGGGCGCATCGCGACTACAAGTCTGCTGTCGGCTCACTTCTTCTTCATCTATCCTCACTCCTCTACACCACCCAACCATGTCCAGCCAATTCAAACGAAACCACCAACTCACGAATGCTGGCGTGGTACATTGAGCGAAGCTGCAAGGCGCCTTCTGCGAGGCCACTGAGGCACTCAATACCAAGGCAATGACTAGACCAGGAGACAGTGAGGGGTTATGGAAGGAGCAGGATGACTGGGTGAAGCGATTTGGGGTGAAGATGGTGAGTCCGAAACGCCTTGGAGCCTGGACACTGATAAAACCATCACTAATAGGATGCTTGGAATGCCATGACCAAGGCTGCAGCAGACATCGGGCTTGACATGTCGCTGCCTGAA
The DNA here is from genome assembly GCA_038093995.1 of Tylopilus aff. callainus. Taxonomy (NCBI): domain Eukaryota; kingdom Fungi; phylum Basidiomycota; class Agaricomycetes; order Boletales; family Boletaceae; genus Tylopilus; species Tylopilus aff. callainus. The sequence continues at coordinate 22,730 of JBBPTI010000113.1, read as the reverse complement.
GACGTTAATGCGCAACTCAACGAGGCCGATAGCTTCTACCACACCTGGTCGGTTCGCGTGCCTGCCATTCCCGAGGTGACTCCAACGTTAGAAGATGAGACGGTCGCCAGGACTGCAGCAGGACTCGTCTCTGCAGAGGAAGGGGCAGACACCGCAGAGGAAGGTGTTCCAGCACCGCTCAACACGACGTCTGAGGTGCTGCTCGTGAAGGTAAGTGTTTTGGGGCTGAACTTGGCACTGCTGACAGTTGTGTAGAGGACACACAACGATGGGGACAAGGACATGGTCACGAAGAGGCTCAAGTCCTCAGACGCGCCGCAGGTGAGATGGTGGACCGACAAGGTCTGCACGCAGTGCCGGGCCGCCAACGTGGACGAGCAATGTGCGCCAGGCCCAGGATCCGCTTGTCAACAGTGCTATGAGCACCAGATCAAGTGCGACCTGAGCGCTGGGCGGGCAGCACCACGGAAAAAGGCAGTGGCGAGAGCGGGAGCAGCGCGGGCATCCAATAGAGGTAAGTACTCTTTGGGTGGTGGCAGTCGGGACTCACAACCCTCTAGAACCTGCGCCTGCAATTACGAAATGGCCAATTCAGGCAGCGGCCAAGGCTGGGTCCAGCAAGAGACTCATGTCACTGATTGATATGACGTCCGAATCGGAGGTGGAAGAAGTAGAGCCAACACCCATCAAAGCTAAGAGCAAGGGGAAGGAGCAGGCCATGCTGAGGAAGACCATGCGACAGGAGAAGAGGCCGATCGAGGGCGTGATGTGTCGTGTCAATGCACTGGAGGCATGACTGTTCCAGCTCCGTACTGACACGAAAAAGCTGGAAGTGCAGCAGGACGAGGTCTTGGCAGAGTTGCAGGTCCTCTCAAAGGAGCTGAGCATGATCCCCGAGCCTGTCGACTCCAAGTAGGTAGTATCGTCATCCCGTGTAGAAGTCCGCACGTGTCGTAGGTAGTCCTATGTATATAACTAGTCTGTAATCAAAACAAAGCTGAAACGGAACAAAACGTAGTGTGCATAAAATGGAGACATGATAGGAATTGTGCGGGATACCACCCGACTTGTCTTCTTCAGTCTTCTTTCTTCGGTCTATGGGGTATATGTAGCGGTATTTAGTCTATGAAGTTAAAGGTGTGCGGTGCCTCAAGGTGCATGCAAAGGTCAGGAGGTACATTGGATATAATCACATGGAGACACGAACAGAGGAAAGAGACGGACTTTACTTTATGTTTTATGTTTTTATGGTTCTATTGTGTTTTGTTTAGATGGTATATGAGGAGTGGAGAGGAGTGGAGAAAGGCATAGAGTCTGTTAATGATCTTTTCAGTACATAGGAGAGAGCACTGGACGAACCCTGGGGTGCAACAGAGAGGAGGAACAGGTATCATAGGAGACCATGGACTTATAGGTCCGGGTCATTGAAGTCCATGTCTGCTTCATCTGGTTCAGGGACTTCTTCTCCCACTAGCCTGTCTAGGCTTTCATCATCGAGACCAGTAAGGCTCGTGACAGGAATTGATGATCTGGAACAAGGGTAGTAAGAAATAACACAAAAAGCTGCATAGCGCAGCTTGGAGACCGCACTGTCCAACTCGGCCAGGATATACGATCCTCCAGAAGTCCGGCGAAGGACCACCATTGGGCCAATGTACCTAGGCTTTGTCTTTCGGTTCAGCTCTTTCTCGACACAGGTATTATGAACAAGGACTAGACTCCCAGGGTGGAAGTCGAAGTCTGTGATTCGGTTCTTGAAAGCGGTCTCAAAGTGCTTGATCGAGTCAAAGCGGGCCTTCGTTACACGCTCCCAAATCAACTCCAAGTTGTCCTGACGCTTTTGAAGTTGGCGTGCTCGCCAGGTGATCAGTCCAGACGGAGCGAAGGGATCTGTTTCTGGTAGTGGGACAAGAAAAGTAGCTTCAGTGAGATCAAACGGAAAGAGTGGTTCAATGCCATGAACCATAAAATATGGCGATAGACCAGTGGAATGGACCACTGTCACGTGCTCAGCCCAAAAGACCGAGTGAGCGGCAGTATGCCAGTGAGACTCCCCCCCTGGGGAACTTTTGATGATGGACTCCCGGACATCAAAGTGATGCCATTCAACCACCCCATTTGCCTGGGAGTTGTAGGGGGAGACGCGGATGTGGCAAATACCATACCGGTCTGCAAGGACGTCTAAACCCTGGAGAAAAGCAGGGCCATTGTCAGTTACAATTTCGGAAATGGGACCCCAACGGCAGAGGAGGTCTTCAAAGAGGAAGGCAGCAATCGAGGTGCCGTTCTCAGACCGCAACATATGCCATTCTGGGTAAGTGGTCAGAGCGCAGCAGGCCTGGATGATATATCTATATCCACCAGAGCGGGGCATCAGCATTGTGTCAACATGTACTTTCCGAAAAAGTCCACCAACAACTGGGACGGTTGGGGGAATATGGAAGCGAGTGGTCTGACGAATTTGGCATTCATGGCAAGTACGCATGAACCACTTGACATCATCAACCAGCATCAGCCACCAGAAGCGAAGGAGTAACCGAGTACAGACTGTGTAGACACCTTTGTGCCCGAGGTCATCATGTGCCTCCTTAATCAGTCCGTACCGGCAGTCTTCCAGTACGACGAGCTGGTGTCGTCCATGAGGTTCGCAGCGCCATAAAGAATTGTTAAGGATGAAGAACTTTGTCACCGAGTTTACAAAGGACTGGAACTCGGTGTCTGAGAGGTCAGTGGGGCGTATACAGGAATGAAGGAAGTCTCGGATTACACGGATGTGGGCCTCTCGCACCATAGCTTTAGCGGACCATGGAATGATAGGTATGTCTGTAGGGTGATTCTGGTTGGTGGAGGCAGAGGAGAAGACTGCAGTGTAAGGCCAAGTAGACTGAGGCCGCAGTATGGGCGAAAGAGCATAGTTCGTGGATGTAGGTGGACCAACACAGAGATATAAGGAGGGGGCGAATGGTAGGTATGAATGAGGTAGTGTATGATCATTAAGAATAATGGTAGCGAAGGAATAGGCCTGGTTGAGCCAGTCCTCAATGCTCCCTTCTTCAAGAGGATCCTTATCAGAAGGAGGGCACCAAGAAAGACCGTCCAGACCTGTGTGCCGTGTCGCAGAGACATGACGAATCTGGAAATGGAACAAGAGGATACCTGCGATCCATCGATTGATGGTCGCGTTGGGCTGAAGGTCTGGGTTGTTGATCATTCCCTGGACATATTTAGCATCCATTTCTATGATGAGGTTAGCGATACTGAAGATGAAGACCCTAACTGAGCGAAGCACCCGAAAGAGTCTGTAAAGTTCAAGTTTTGCCTGCGAATAGCGGCTCTTGACTTCCGTAAGGCTAATAGAACCAAAACGGTTTGGATAGCGCTTGCCATCCTCGCCTTCCTGTGATAAAATGAACCCGACTGCTATGACTGAGGTGTCTACAGCAAGGACAACCTCTTAGCCGGACTCATAGTCCAAGCGGCGGAGCACAGGGGACTTAATAATCTCGTCCTTGAGACGAGCCATTGCATCTTTCTGAGCATTGCCCCATTCAAAGGGGACACCCTTTTGTGTGAGATTAATTAATGGTTGAGCGAGAGAGGCAAAATTATGGATGAAAATGTGGACAACACCGCAGGTACCAAGGAAACCACGGACTTGGGTAAGGTTTTCGCAGTCCAGCCAGTCCATAATCTTTTGGACCTTGGCCTCATGTGCTATACGTCCTTCGGGGGTGCACTTGTGTCCAACAATGATGGCGTCCAGGACCGCAAGTACGAACTTCTTGGCAGAGACCGTCGCATTGACATTCTGCAATCGCTGTAAGATATGGTGAATGACAACAAGGTGATTCCAAATAAAAAGACAGATTCCTGGATTCTTGGGAATGGTCTCATAGGATCCATCGGGCCGCTGGTGCCTTGTAGTCTCGGACTTCACGGGTAAGTCATTGACAAATGACATGGTATGGTGTGGAATCTCGTCCTGCAAAATAAATGCCATATCGGCTTGGTAAATTTGGACCACGTTAGTATGGCCCATGGGAAGAGTGGTGAGACGATGGGGACCGAGTGGACTATTAAAAGTCGTCATATCCTGAGAGTTCACATGCAGAGGTCTTTGGTCGTAACCAGTAAAGAGGTCCATCATACTGTAGACCGCATACCCACCAAAGGATTTGGCAAGATGCTTGACAAACGGCGGGACAGAGGAGTTCCTGATGGTCATGGCATTGAGGGGTTGAAGGTCGTGGACAAGGCGAAGAGTTTTTCCATCCTGCTTCAGGACGCAGAACCAGTGCAAGCGATAGGCTGTGGCCAATGGCTCATATACGCCTGAAGCGATGTGGTCTTTGATAATTTGGATCACCTGATCCCAGGCCTTTGGAGGTATTGGTATATTGTGGAGGACCCATGGTGTATGGGGTACTGTTGGTATCTTGACAGGCAGGAAATACCGTTCATCAAGGCGCCCACGCTCAGTAGGAATCCAAGCAAAGGTGGCTTCATGGTTGCATACGATCCACCTGACCAGCTTAACTTCTTCGGGCCATAGCCAATTCGCAGGGTCAAGATTGAGCACGTCAGTGCGTTCCTGAGTGAAATGAAGTCCGGGGACAAAGTCCGGCAGGTGAGCGGGTAGTGGTACAAGACCAGCAAGAGGGTCATCAGGTAAGTGGCGCAGCATGCGATACTCCTCCTCGAGAGGAGCTGCAACTGGCTGAACCTTTTTAGCTACCGGTTTATACGCAAGAGAGTGAGAAGTTGGGTCGAAGGTGAAAACAGAACCAAATGCAGAAACGTTGGAAGGTGATAAGGAAGATTGGGTTGAGGAGAGGAAGGAATAGGCAAGAGACTGTGATGGTCTTCGTAAGTCTGTCGGTCTATGAGATAAAAATTTGGACGAAGAAGTGGTGAGCTGCAGAGATGAAGTGTGAGTATCTTCCCAACCTTTTGGCGGATCATCAACATTTAAAAACCCTGGTGAAACTCAATAGTAGGCCAATGATCAGCACAAGCAAAACCACAGCGGCAGCGCGGACATCCTTCTGTCCAAGAGCGGGTAGGTAGCTTAAACTCCTTGCCCGTGTTAGGGTCTCGGAGGGTGATAGTTTGTGCCCCGTCAGGGAAATCATCAGTAGACACACTCATGAGACAATGAAATGGGCGACCGAGCAATAGGTCAAAGTTGGCCCATGGCACCACTTGGACCTATAGGCAAACCTCGCCTGTACCAAAGTCTAGAGCAAGGTTTTCGATGACACCAATGGTAGATTCTATGGTGGTGTTAGCATTGGACATCGTCATGAGGTGGTCAGAGCAGACTGGTAGTCCGAGCTCTTCCCACAACCGTTTCGGCATGGTGACGATCTCAGACCCCATGTCCAAGACCACAGTAATCGTTCAATCGGTTCCTACAACACGAGCCTGTAGAGACCGCAGCGGGATACTGTGGGACACTACAATACAGCCATTATTGCTTCGAAGGATGCAGTCGCCATACTCTCGTTCCATGGCTGCCAGGTCACAACCGGCAAGCTCATTGACCTGCACAAGGTTAGCAGTTGTGGGGATGCGGATAGTAGCAGAGGCCTCCCGGAAGCGCTTGTGCACATCCGGGACCTGAGAAATGATGTCCTTTATGATTACAGGTACGGTGGCCTCTAGGATCTGATTGAGGAGCTGCTTAGGGGCAGTCTTGTCCTCTAGGGGAAAGGTGTAACGGAACTGCCCGGTGGGGGCAGTGGTGGAGTTAGTTAGTTCTGTCCGAGGAGGAGGGTTAGCTTTAGGGGCAAATGAGGAAGGAGCTGGTGCTGTGGGGGCAGGAACAGGAACCACGGTCTTCAAAGATCCAGGCATCAGGGCGCGGGCTGCCTCAATCGCCAGTGAGGCGATTTCTTTGGTGACTGTTGCTGCATGAGGACCGGCACGGTTCTGTCTGCGGGTAGGTAATTCTACTCCATCGAAATGGACTCGCTTGCCTTTGTCCTTGGCCCATTCGGCCTTGAATGTGGCCGCAGCACGAGCCATGTATTGTCTAAACTCGGGATTAGCTATCTCGACATCTGTATCATCGTCCCAGTGCTCGGCAGGAGCTAGGAAAACTGATGGCTCGATATCCAAAACTGCATCAGTGTCAGGTACGACAAGGGATAGGAGTCCAGTAGTGATGTTAGTAGCAGGCAGGATGGAAGCTCGTGTCCCAATCACATCAAGACAGTCCTTCAGGCAAGACATGCCCTCAATGCGTGGGATGTGCTTCCCATCAGGAAGGCAGATCCGACCATCAGTGCCCCTGCTAGCCTTCCCAGCTGCAAGGTATTCGGTGACGTCGGGGCAATTGCCAATGAAATGCCCATACTTATCACAGAAGGCACAAGAGCGTTTGGAGGAGCGCTGCATTGCCACCTGCTCTTGTTTAACGATGACCGGTGGAGCAGTCCGTGGCGGAGCAACTGGCGGGGCTGCGGGGGCGGCCCATGCTGGGTAGTATGGAGTTGGAGTCAGAAGGGGCCCCGACACAAGGCTTGGAAGGGGACGAAGAGCTGCGCCAGTTAATAGGAACTGGGTGGCATTGAGAGTATCTTTAATGGAATATGGGTCGGCGGGATGGTGCATGGTTTTGGTAATGAGAAGGCGGTGGCGGACTTGAGCTGCCAAGTCCGCAGGGAGTCCAGCAAGGAACAGAGCATCTCGGTCCAAGTCCAAGAGCTTCCTCGCCTGGACAAGCAGTGTGGTGATCTTGATAAAACTGCGGTGGTACTGCAAAAAGTCAGCAAGGATGCACATAGGCTTTGTGCTGGTCTCGTGGGTCAGGTACTGAAGGTCAGCACGACAGAATTTGTTAGTGCCTTCACAACCAGGATAAAGATCTTTGACCGTGTCTATAAACTGGTCCCAATCAGCCAGAACTGCGGTGGCTTCTTCGAGGGTTTTCCAGCAGTCTGACTCATCATAGGCAGCGTAGCGCAGTGCAGCGTGAATCTTTTCTGCGGCGGTAAGACCAGCAGTGGTTCCTAGAGTGTCAACCTGGTCTAAAAAGTGGGGAAGCTTGGTAGGTACCTCCCCGGTAAATTCAGGAGCACCACGAGCCCCACAGGCAGGCATAGTAGTGCCTTGGTTAGCCATTGGTCCAGGTGGAGGGACTATAGGAGGGAGTGGAGGTTGGGGAAGGTGAAGATGAGAGAGTGGTATGGGGATAGGTGCAAGACTGGAGAACGTGGTGAGCAACAATGGAGCACGAAAAATGTGGGCCGGTGGTAGCAGACTTGGGCAAAAAGAGCCCTCAGTGTCGTCAAAGAGATCTTGTAAGGATGGAGCAGTGGAAGACGATGTGCTAGGAGATGGAGATGACTGGGGCGAGTAGTCTGCAGTGAGCAGTGAAAGTGAGCTGGAAATCTGAGATGCGGGGAGGTTCCCCTCGACTCTCCTGGGAGTGGACTCTATATATCCACCAGAAATGAAAGGTCCTATGTTTGGCTCGTCACCTAGAATTTCTTCTGCAACAGTTGGACTCGGAGTCTCAACACTGGGGGTCTGCCAGGAACCTGATGGCTGCGTGTCAGCTAAAACGGACGATGTAGAGCAGAGATGGGATTTATTCAGCCAATCTGAATCAGTGGAAGAGTGGTCCAAGCTATCACCCGTCAGTGAACTGAGCTCGTGGTCGGTTATGTCAGGGAGGTCAGAACAATTATGTCTTGCGTTTGAGGGTGATGCCGGATGAAATAAGGTGGAGTCCTCACTGATTTGCAAATTGCGAAAATGTGCATGTAAATTTTCAAGGTCGGGTCGCTGGGTGATGTTACGCTCATGGCTACGCTACGTTCCTTCTTTTCCTACATTCCCTTCTTTAGCCACTTTGACCCACGCCACAGCGCCGCGACTCAGTCTTGCCCAAGTCCTTCTCCCACACCGGTAAGCACAGTAGCTGCAGCATCCAGGCACCGGACTATGGTAGAGTAAAGACCCGCTTACCTGGCTACTGATGCCGCACTGCAGCACTTCGGCAATCCGCAGTTGCAATGGCGCCATATGTCGCCACCCGGTCGCACGCCTATAGCGAAACTCGTGCATCGCACGCCATAGTATGCCATTTATTCCCACTCCAATGGCATTAACCTCGCGATGGCGCCATTGCTCACCACCCTTTCCCACTCCAGTAGCGTTTAGCCCGCAGCATCGCCTCCCTTGCACAGACCAGGCCAGTTTCTACCTCGCACTTCCTTATTTAGTAATCATGCCTGCCCTTACTTACTCTAAGCTCTGATTGGACTCCGCTCTGTAGTAGTATATAAGACCACCTGTAAGTAGTTGGAGCCCCAATCAATTCTTCTTGGGTCTTCCCTCACAAGGCACCTGCTTATAAGGAGTTTGATCCACTTTTCCCTTTCGCTTCACTTCGCTACTAGTCCCCTTGTGCCCAGCACCCTGGACATCATCTTGCTCGTTCCACTCGACGCCTCCTTGCCTTTGTGCCCGAGGTCGTTTCATTAAGAATTGATTCTCCTGTTTGCCACTGTCGCCCATCCGACTGCCTCGAACACCCGTCTATCACCAACCTTTTTGCTATCAGTAAGCAGAGCAGAGCCTGCGTCCCCCTTATTGACATGGAAGGACACTAGTGAACAGTACACATGCCAAGTTGGCCCCCGCTGTTGTCATTGGCACCACAACAGGCGGACACTGTCTAGTAGTCGCCCCTCGCCCAGTTCGCCCCATCAACCTCGATCTTCTCGCCACTGTCGCTTCCCGCTTCGAAGCCGACGCCGCTGCTGCTGCTGAGAGAGAGCAGAGAGAGCTGTGGGAAGAGATTGACCAGGCTATCGCAGATTTTGCTGCAAGGTCCAGGGCTTCAGATACGCCCACACTTGTTTATCCCCCATCCCCAAGTGCTGACATCGATCTGAACGACTTCGTTCGGCCCACGCCACCCATCCCTTCACCTTCCACTCTTCGCCAGCTCATTGCCGAAGCCAAAGAACAGACCCGCCGCTACCAGGAGTACTGCGCTCGCATAGAGGCAGAGCTCGCTGCACCCTTACCCCCCTCGCCAGACTACCGCACCTGCTGTAGGCCGGATCGCCTTCGCCATCCCTTCCTCTTCCCACCATCCCACTCGCACCCGAAACAGTCCGGGATATCCAGTACCATGCTGGTGCACACTCACAACGAGCCAGGCCGCCTCCGCCCAAGAAACCTTCTGAAGTGGCCCAGCAAATTCGTTTAACTTCCCTTCTTGTACTTACATCTTTGTGCCTTCCTCCCTTTTTAGTTTTAGCCTTCACTTCCAAGGATGTTCCCGCTTTTATTCTGGTATTACCTTTCAGCTTCTTGTTTTATTTCTTTTTGGCTACTTGTGTTTTGCATTTATCGCATTCTCACTCGCGTTCAGTTTGATCGCAATACCCTTCTAGTTTCTATTCAGGCACCTACAGGCGAATACTCCTTCATTATCTCCACACCCACAGGCGTATGAGGTCGCAACCTCCGCTACGAGACCATACCTACCAACTGGGCAGAGCCAGCACCCCAGGACGACTGGTAGAGTTTTTGTTTACAGATTAATTTGAAGAATCGTTCCCGGCTTTAGCTATAGGGGGATTACTCAGCAAGCCGAGAGAACACTGAACGCATCCTGAAGGAAGAGTAATCAGGATCCTCAATAGGCCGCGTCCCGGAGACTATCGAGATCAGAAGACCGTAGTCCACGCGAGACCTCTAGCGCCCCTGCCATTTGAAAGACCCAGCTGCAGCTGGTATAAGAAACACAAGGCGCCAGTAATCAAGAAAGAAGTACACTTCCAATATGTCGCAGGTACTCCTCGATACCATCGCAGATCCCACTATTCCTCTACCGGACAAACTCACTGCCATTGCGGCCAAGTTCACCACCATCACCACTCAGAATATCCAACTTGCTCAATCGCTGCATGCGTCCAACAACAAAATTATTCGTCTCGAGCAGCTGGTGACGACCAGGCAGTCCACAGTCACAACACTTCAGGGTCAGATCGCCGCAGCGGGCCCTTCAGGTACTTCGAAGAAAGTTGAACTCTTCGCCGACCCCGGCAAATACGACGGCATGATTGCCAAGTTTGAAGAATGGTGGGCCAAGATGAAAGCATGGCTCCGGATCAACGTGCATGTCACCCCCACTGGAAGTTACGAAGCGGTTGTGGCAGTACTCTCCCGGCTTAGAGGACCGAAAGCCGGCCCGTTCACGCAAACACGCCTATCCCAGGGCAATGCCTATAAATGGACGGACTGCGAGGCCGAGATAGAAGGCCTATTCTGCACAGCAAATCAGAAGGATTGGGCCTGCCACCAACTGGAGGAGTTCAAGCAGCAGAACATGCGGACCGACGACTTCCTAGTCCGCTGGGAAGCTCTTTACCAGCAAGCCCAAATCAATGATACGCATGCGGTCCGCCTGTTGGAACAGAATACGGCCCAGCACATCATACTGCAGATATTCAAAGAAGGCAAGCGCCAGGACAAGCCAGCGCTTTATCTGGACAACATTAGGAAGACCGGATATGCAATGGAAGCGCTCAGCTTCATAAGGGGGTACAAAAGGAAGGCCCCTACCAGGATTAGCAGCAGAGGGTTAGTGCGGGAGAACACTGAAGAAGATGTATACGCCCTCCCAAGCAGCGACGCCCGTGCAAAGTGCTTCAACTGCAAACAAACTGGCCACCGAATTCGAGAATGCCGGAAGCCAAAGATAAACCAATGCCCAGCCTGTAAGTTTGTTCATGGTGGGCACAGCGCTTATTGCACAAAAAGGAAAATGCTGTGGAGGATCCCGCTAGCTGAAGAAGAAGAACCAACCAGCTCCGAAGTGCCGGTTAGGATTGCCGAGTTGGCAGAAGAAATACGAAAGAGGAATAATCCAGAGATGGGTTTGGATTTTCCAATCGAAGGATCCCAGATGAAGGGAAAAGGCAGGGCCTAAGGAATGCGTCGGGTGTTCCAAAGGCCGGTAAGATTCCTACCAAGCGTGCCCCTATCACCCATGTTATCATTTCTAAAGACCGAGAGTGGTGTATCCCCCTTAGATTGCCCGGTCTAGAGGAGTCCACTCCCCAGCGGCTCGGTGGCAACCATGAACCAAATGCCGTGCTTAATTCCTCTAACAAGTATACTCCTCCACACGCGCGCAAGGAAACCCCGACTAACCCACCACAGATTCGCATACTAGGGCAGCAGAAGAGAAAAGAGATACTAATGCAGGTCCAGATTAAGACCTGCACTGGCAACTTTATACCGGCCTCCGCTTTGCTCGACAGCAGGGCCCAGTCCTCATTCATACACCGCGAGTATGTCCGGCAAAACTGTATCCCTACTGAAGAACTCCCACAGCCCATATATGTCTACAATGCCGATGGGACCCTGAACAAAGCCGGACCTGTAACTCATGCGGCCACAGTTTTATTGGAATACCAGGGTCATGTGGAAAAGACCCGGGTAGAGGTAACTGATCTAGGAAGCAAGGATCTGATTCTGGGATATACATGGCTAAAAGAGCATAACCCACAGATCAATTGGAAGACCAGCACAGTGCATATGCCAGACTGCCCAGAGTTATGTAACTACTCCGGAGTGTCATGGGTCATCCGCCGAGCAGAGGAACAGGAGATCCGGGTCGCCGAGGAGCAACGGTATACCGGAAAACAGCAAGAAGGAAAAACTCCACGGGAGTTAGTACCCCCGGTGTACCACCGCTACCTCAAGACCTTTGAGCAGAAAGAGTCTGAGAGGATGCCAGTCTGAAAGCCCTGGGATCATGCCATCGAGCTAAAAGACAGCTTTGTGCCAAAGAAGGGCCGAAACATCCCACTAAGCCCACAGGAGCAGAAGGAAGTCGATGACTTCGTGGATGAACAGCTCGCCAAGGAGTACATCCGCCCCTCCAAGTCCGAACAGACCTCCCTGGTCTTCTTTGTGCCAAAGAAGGATGGCCGCAAGAGAATGGTCCAGGACTACCGATACCTCAATGAGCATACCGTCCGCAACAACTACCCACTTCCCCTCATAGCCCAGCTGATTGACAAGCTCCGCACTGCCCGACTCTTCACCAAAATGGACCTCCGATGGGGCTACAACAACGTCCGAATCAAGGAAGGAGATGAATGGAAGGCCACATTTACCTGTCACCACAGCGCCTTTGAGCCACTGGTAATGTTCTTCAGGTTGTGCAACTCCCCGGCCACATTCCAGACCATGATGAACGACATTTTCGCCGATATGGCCGAAAACGTTATGGTCTATATCGACGACCTCCTCATCTTCACCCCCTTGGATGACTGAAAGGCACATGAAAAGATAGTTCTGGAGGTCCTTTGGCGATTGGAAGAAAACGACCTCTTTGTCAAGCCAGAGAAGTGCACCTTCGGGATCACGGAATTGGAGTTCCTCGGGATGATTGTCGGGGTAAATGGGGTAAGCATGGACCCAAGCAAGATAACCGCCATAAAGGAATGGCCGGTCCCCACCACTGTACGAGGAGTTCGGGCCTTTCTAGGCATGGCCAACTTCTACTGCCACTTCATACAAGACTTCGCCCATATTGCGCGGCCACTCCATGACCTAACCAAGAAAGATGAACCCTTCTGCTGGATCGACCAGCGTCAGGCAGCCTTCAACCGTCTCAAGGACACTTTCACCTCTGCCCTCGTCCTAGCCTACCTGGATCATAACAAGAAGTACCGACTGGAGTGTGACGCCTCCAGCTATGCAATCGGAGGAGTTCTCCTGGTGGAAGAAGAAGACCGATGGCATCCGGTGGCCTACGCCTCGCACGCCATGACCCCGGAAGAGCGCAACTACCCCATAGCCGACAAGGAGATGCTGAGTGTGATCAGGGGTTTGGAAGACTGGCGCCACTACCTAGAAGGGGCCGAACAGCAGTTCGAGGTATGGAATGACCATGAGAATCTCAAGTGGTTCATGACCTGCCAGAACCTTAACTGTTGCCAGGCCCGGTGGGCACAATACCTCTCCCAGTTCAATTTCAAGTGGTGCCATAAGTCCGGCACAACCATGGGGAAAGCCGACGCGTTGTCGCGAAGAGAAGATCTAGCGGTAGGGGATGCTGAGGACAACCACAATGTGGTGGTAATTCCCCCGGAACAAATACAGGTTCGCACGCACAAGCAAGTACAGCAGGAAGAGGCTGAAGAATCGGGGATAACTGAGAAGGCCACGGTGTTACACCATTCGGGAGACAGGCTCACGGATCGGATCTCGCACGAGACAATCAAGCTCCCAGCCCCAGTGCAGAAAAGGTTAGAAGGCCAGGGGTATCATATTGAAGATGGATGCAGAATGAAAGATGGCAGAGTGTACATACCTCCTGCCTGCAGACCCGAAGTACTCCACCTTCACCATGATGCGCCGGTGGCCGGCCATCCCGGAGTTGCATGGACTGTAGAGTTACTCTGCTGACACTACGACTGGGCGTTCCTAGCACTCGACGCTGCTGACTACATGAAGAGGTGTCCAAGGTGCGCCCAAACAAAGCCCTCCAATAAGCCACCCACGGGACCTCTCCAACCACTCCCCATCCCGGCGGCCCCTTGGCAAGACATCTCCGTTGACTTCATCACCGGGCTCCCCCTATCCAACTCATACATGGCCATACTCACCATTGTCGACCGCTTCTCCAAAGCGGTCAAGCTAGTACCCTGCGATTCCACCTGCACCTCCCTCAACCTCGCCGACATCTACCTGCATCATGTCTGGAAGCATCATGGACTCCTGAAGTCTATCGTCTCAGATCGGGGTCCCCAGTTTGCATCCCGTCTAATGACGGACCTTTGCCGTCAGCTACAGATCGACCAGTGGCTGTCCACCGCATACCACCCGCAGACCGACGGGCAGACCGAACGGATGAACCGAGAGATAGGACAATACCTCCGAACTTATTGCGTAGATCACCCGGACTCATGGAGCGATTGGCTCCCGCTCACGCAATTCACCATCAACTCCCGAGTCTCATCCGCCTCCGGAAAGTCCCCTTTCCAGCTCACCCATACCTACGCCCCAATTCTCGGAATAGAACCCATGGTGACCCAGTCCCCCACTGCCGATAACCTCGCTAACCAGTATGCCAATCATCTGGCGGAAGCCCAAGAACAGCTCCGCGCCTCGCAAGATACAATGAAGTGAGCAGCTGCGGGTAAGCATTCTCTGGCCCCCTCCTACTCCATCAGGGATCGAGTTTGGTTATCCACCGAGCACCTCTCTATTCCGGGGTCCCCTAAACTCACTGATCGCTGGATCAGGCCGTTTTCCATCACTGGTCTCATCGGCCCTAATGCCATCCACCTCGACCTCCCCCCCTCGTATCGTATCCACCCGGTCCTCAATGTCTTGCGGGTGAAGCCGTTCCTAGCCCCGCTTCCCGGTCAGCACCCTCCTACCCCCAATCCCTCTTCCCTGGCTGCTGACCCCGCTATCCCTGAGTACAAGGTCGAGTACATTGTCGACTCCCGCCTGGCCAGCTGCAGCCTTCAGTATCTGGTTCACTGGAAGGGGTATGACATCTCTGAGCACACTTGGGAACCCTGTGCTAATCTCGCTAATTCCCCCGATGCCCTCACTGCCTTCCACCATGCCCACCCTTCTGCCCCTCGCCCTGTCTCTCACTCCACCATTCGCGCTATTTTCCCCGGTGTCCATCTGGAATCTGGACCTTAAGGAGGGGGTCGTGTTACGCTCACAGCTACACTACATTCCTTCTTTTCCTACATTCCCTTCTTTAGCCACTTTGACCCACGCCACAGCGCCACGACTCAGTCTTGCCCAAGTCCTTCTCCCACACCGGTAAGCACAGTAGCTGCAGCATCCGGGCACCAGACTATGGTAGAGTAAAGACCCGCTTACCTGGCTACTAATGCTGCACTGCAGCACTTCAGCAATCCGCAGTTGCAATGGCGCCATATGTCGCCACCCAGTCGCACGCCTATAGCGAAACTCACGCATCGCACGCCATAGTACGCCATTCATTCCCACTCCAATGGCATTAACCTCATGATGGCGTCATTGCTCACCACCCTTTCCCACTCCAGTAGCGTTTAGCCCGCAGCATCGCCTCCCTCGCATGGACCAGGCCAGTTTCTACCTCACACTTCCTTATTTAGTAATCATGCCTGCCCTTACTTACTCTAAGCTCCGATTGGACTCCGCTCTGTAGTAGTATATAAGACCACCTGTAAGTAGTCGGAGCCCCAATCAATTCTTCTTGGGTCTTCCCTCACAAGGCACCTGCTTATAAGGAGTTTGATCCACTTTTCCCTTTTGCTTCACTTTGCTACTAGTTCCCTTGTGCCCAGCACCCTGGACATCGTCTTGCTCGTTCCACTCGACGCCTCCTTGCCTTTGTGCCCGAGGTCGTTTCAGGTGATGAGTCATTGACTTCGTCTGGAACCCCATTGTGAGTCCCTCGCAGTGGGCTCCAGTTGTAAAGAAGACAAGGACTCTGGGGTGGACTTGGGTAGAAGTTCTAGAAGTCCTAGGGGTTGTCAGTGTGTGAGGGGAGCAATAGGCTCACCCCTAAGGGACTCTGGAGCACAGGGAGTGGATCAGGGAAGTCCTTGAGTAGTCGACCAGCGAGAAGCACAAGTCTGACGGTCTTGTAGAGCGTTAGTGGTTGGGGGTGGTGATGGGAGATAAGATGGTCGTAAACGGTGAGTGGTCGCAGTGCAGTGAACGGTCGGTGAATGGTAAACGGTGTGGTAAGAGCTAAAACAGGAGCTACCTTCCAAGTTCCTATGACATTGCTTTATAGTCTGGGAATGCCCGAGACTTAGGTACGACTGTAGGAACCTGAGTCTAAAGAAGAAACAAGAATAAACTAGTCGAGCGAACATGAAATGAAATAAAACCAACAGTCTTCTGGACTTATTGACGGACTTGCATCTGGTCGACCAGTCCTACTGTACAAGATAAGAAGGGGGGTGTGAAGGTAGAAACAAAAGGGGCACAGAGACCATATGAAAGGACGTGAGATGTAGGGATACCACCATAGAGACGTACCACTTTCTACACCGCGTTACCCTTTTTCCCCTTCTTTGGCCCTCAGCTCAGTTGTTTGCACTCCCTCGCTACCATTCCAGCACCCTATGATGCCCTATGATATAATGCTCCTTATCCCTTGTCGCCCTATAAACCGTCACACGCCCTCACCAACATACAGCTCGTACTCCACAGATAGGCTCATCCAATGGCTCTCGCCCTCAGACTCGCCCACGGTATGTCATCACCTCACCACCCTTGGCTCTGACACCGCCTTCGGCACCCCGTACCCCCCTGGTCCCACTCTGCAGTCCCGCATTATGCCATATCGTGCCACAGTCATGCAATCACTCGCCATCACATCGCCCTTGTACTGCAGCCTATAGCAATACTCGCGCATAGACACCAGCATGACTCACACGGACTCTTGATCAATAGCCATTCACCCGCATCACAGCCTACACCTTGCGCTGTACAGCCCCGCATAGCTGCACACCGCCTTGCACTGCCTAGAGCATAGCCCTGCCTGCACGGACCAAGACTTTCTTTCAACCCACAGAGACCCATGAACTCTGCAGAACCATATACGGTAACTAAGCTGGCCCTTGATGGACCATATGTAGTAATAGTGTACAAATACATACAAACCCTATAACAGTATATAAACCCCAGCTGCTACCCTCCTAGACCCCAGCTTATCATTGATGGGTAGTGGCCTCTAAAGCTACTAGACCTAGACCCACAATGCCACTGTACCACTAGGGTCTTGGAGGCTATCAACTAGGCTGCTGTATAGACACCTATTGCCCTCCCCGCTCTTGTTATATGAACCATAAGACCTATGACAGCACGGCTCCCCTCAAAGACACGCTACAACTCTCACCATCACTTACTGGCATCCGCCACTGCTAGCCCTAGGCTTGACAGCTCAGGCTCGAGTTGTTTCATTATGATAAGCTCACATCTTTCACCGCGGCCCTCAACGTCACCCTGGAAGCCTACGACAACATCATACTTGACGAGCACATAGTAGTGAGAGTTATCAAGGATTA
Source organism: Tylopilus aff. callainus (assembly GCA_038093995.1). Classification (NCBI taxonomy): domain Eukaryota; kingdom Fungi; phylum Basidiomycota; class Agaricomycetes; order Boletales; family Boletaceae; genus Tylopilus; species Tylopilus aff. callainus. The sequence continues at coordinate 5,661 of JBBPTI010000113.1, read as the reverse complement.
CTCACAGATGAGCAGAGATAGACAGGTTAGTTCCTATCTGCTCAACAACGCTTACGACCACAACAGAACTTGGACGATGGGATGAGAGAAGCTCTATCGCTGGATCCTGCCACGATGCAGCAGTAGATCACTAGACACCCTCCAGTTCCGTTCACGACCAGATTCACCACCAGCAGGTTGACAGCTCCAGCAAGTTCTTGTGCCAGATTGCGCAAGATGCCCACAGACCTTTACAACCAACACCCGCTTCACTACTGCAGACCTACAGCCAACGCAGGCTTGAGGCCTTCAGCCCAAGGCATAATATTGGGACCATTACGCATTCATCACCCTACACCATCCGTGTATGGCATCTTCGACAACCAACAGCCAACCTGAGGCTTTGAGGCTCTCAGCCGGGAGCATTATAACCAGAACCCCTCTTTGCAGAACAACAACGACATGTCCTTGGTATGACAATAAACTACCTCGGATTGCAGGACTAACCCTGGATCACTGTTATGATACCACACGGGGCACACCTTAGGGATCCAACAGTATAGTATTCCAGAGAGTCTACTCTCACTAGCAGTATACGACTACTCAACGCTAACCGACACGATGCCCACTATCAGTCTACCCATTGATTGGCATTTCATCAAGGAAGGAGACGGTACCACCAGACTGACCCATGATAAGCAGTAGACTCCAACTACGACACCACCTCGCCCTTGGCATGGTGGAAACTGCCTCAGCCTCTAATCGCCGGATTCACCCGGGATCTTTTTTACTTTCAGATTCAACAATGGGGTTAGCCCTCCCCTTAAGAAAAGGCAGCGATGATGAACACCGAAGACTGAAAGCTTGGCCAGGAGTAACACTTCAGATAAGGCACTCCGCTTCTTAGATAGAAGTCTAGCGATATGCCAGTCACACCCGCATGTGTGCATAAACTACATCCCTTCTTTCAGAATGCCAGACTCGGTATCCGAAGGATGGTTGCTGCAGCCTCCCATCCCTAGGACTGTGATGCGCCCACCAAAGCGCAGTAACAGGCTTGTTCTCTCTTTCCTTCTCGCCGCCTCCAGGATGAAGATCCCCTCAGTAGCAGGCCGCCTCTCTCTTCTTTCTCCAGTGCCCATGCACATTATAAAATCGACTCTATTCTCTCTTTAGACTATTGCTGGAGAACTGCAGGATCACCACCGATGCTTTCCACCACCAGTTACCAGCACTTCGCAGGACGAAGACCAACACATTATTTATCGAGTCTCAGATGCCCATCAATATGCTATAATCCCTTACGGGTGAGGCGCCAGAACATTGAAACTATCGGAGCAACCAACCGCTCAACCAACGGGCTAACCGACCAGCCACACCTATCAGGCCGAACGACTGGCCATATTCAACATCGACATTAGGGTTATGGGCTTCCCAGAAAAAGCAATACAAAGACCTTCGTATAAGGCATCGGGTATGAAACAGGACCACTATCGACCACGACGCAGCTAGGCCCACCAACAATAGGGGTAAGCATTTACAACCAAGCTAACAGATGCCCTTCGCAGACAGTTGGGGTCCCTCGCAAGCGACAAGACAACGAAACGACCATGGGACCCCAACCAAATCAAGGGCCCACTGGGAGACACTTATGACATAGAATTCCCCTTTGCAGAATAGTTGGGGAATACTCACACAGACCGAATCAAAATCCCAAAAGCAATGAGGTATTCGACTAATGCCATAGACCAACCACCAGGCCCATCAGACATAGGGGTAGGTGTACGACAACAGATAGAACCAAACTCCGCCAGAAGAAGTGGAATGACTAGATCTCGGGCCAGGACGAAGAACACACGAGGGTAGCCTTCCCTCCGAAGAAATGAAGCAGCGACGAAGAAGATGACCCCAGATCACAACACGAGATATAATCAGCATAAACAGCAATTCGCCCCCAACGAAAGGGAGGCCTGGCTCATGATGTAAGGAACCCTGAAACACCATGGTAAAGTGATTCGACCCATACAACTCGACGGAGACAGCCAAGAAGGTGATGACCAATGCCCATTGGAACAACTGGGCTGATAAAGTCGATAAAGTAGCAGAAGAGTTCTTAGACATATGGGCAAATCAGAAAGACTTCCACAGACAAGTCAAGGAGTTACAGGAATGGGTTCAATTCCTCGAAGTAACTGTCACCCAACTCTTCATCGCCATGAGTAACCGAGCCCCGCTGACCAACAAGGATTTAGATTGGGCATACAAAGCCCTGAATTGCGAAGACCGCTGACCAACAGCAATAGAACCACTCTCCTCTATCGTACAGAGTTTACAGGAATGATATGACCGGCAGGCGTAGTTGCAACCAGAACCAGAATAGGGAGCACACATGACCGACAAGTGCCACGAATGCGGATTCCACCCCAGAGGGCATAGCTGGAGGTGTTCAGCCCTACAACCGCAGAAGGAAGAAAGGAAACCAACATGGCTCAGGTGCCCCTACAACACAAAAGACCGCCTGCAGAAGTATCAGGCCACGAAGCAAGGAGAAATCATTCTGCAGACACCGCCCAGTCTTCCTGAATCCACGAAATTGTAGTCGAAACATAGCCAATGAAAGGCCCAGATGATATACCCAACAAGTTTTTATTCACAGGACATACGAAACGTCCTAGACAAGACAATAAACTGTCCAGACATCCTCGATATGACACTAAACTATCTCGACGGTGCTCTGGTACAGCACCACCTGGTTTCTTTGCAGATGATACATCCCCGGCAAGATGTAAAACTACCTCGACAGTGCCTGGATGCACTATTCTCCACAAAAAACGACAAAAGCCACAGCAGTAATGACAACAGGTCCTAAGTACGACCTTAAACTGCCCCAGATGCACCTTGACAGTGCCTCACTCGACTAGCAACCCCTGCATGTCCTTGACATGATGCTAAACTGTCCTGGATCCTACTGAATAGGATCACCCTGCAATTCAAACCAGAGCGACCTCGGCAGGTCAATAAACTGCCTCAGCTTGACAGGAAATGAGATCCGCAAGCAACCCTTATGATGACACCTATAGATGCAGCTCAGGACTGCCACTGCCTAAGTATTCAGCTGACTTAAAATAGCGAAAGTAGCGCCGCCAGCTTATCAAATACCATCGACACCCGCAAACAAAGAAAACAGACATGCCTATGGATTGGCATACGGAAAATCCCAGCAGACGACAGTGATAATAGGTTCATCCAGAACCTCTAGGTTCATTTACTACCCATCCTTGCCTGATCCTCAGATCATGATTGAAGCTATCGCCACACATGACACCACGCAAATGCTGGATCCTTTTACAGTAACGAAATCCCTCGCCGCTCGTTGACCGAGCTTCACGACATCAACCCTGGGCACGCCGCCCCTGGATAGACGCACCAGAAGAACGTAACTCCTGGATGCCACAACAGTCATTACTTGTCCCCGCTCATATCAAAAGTAGCCACTCATCCATTCGCATCAAAAGCCCCCTTGCAGTAGAAGAATAATGGTACCATCCCTCTTGAAACAACCTCGGGCACAAAGGCAAGGAGGCATCGAGTGGAATGAGCAAGACGATGTCCCGGGTGCTAGACACAAGGGGACTAGTAGCGAAGTGAAGCGAAAGGGAAAAGTGGATCAAACTCCTTATAAGCGGGTGCCTTGTGAGGGAAGACCCAAGAAGAATTGATTGGGGCTCCAACTACTTACAGGCGGTCTTATATACTACTACAAAGCGGAGTCCAATCGGAGAGTGAAGTAAGTAAGGGCAGGCATGATTACTAAATAAGGAAGTGCGAGACAGAGACTGGCCTGGTCCGTGCGAGCGGGGCGATGCTGCGGGCTAAACGCTACTGGAGTGGGAAAGGGTGGCGAGCGATGGTGCCATCGCGAGGTTAATGCCATTGGAGTGGGAAAGGATTGCGTACTATGGCACAATAGCGGGGGATTCGCTATTGGTGTGAGAACGGGTGGCGTGTTATGGCGTGCGATGTGCGAGTATCGCTATAGGCGTGAGACCGGGTGGCGACATAAGGCGCCATTGCGACTGTGGATTACCTGAGTGCTGCGGCGCGGCATCAATAGCCAGGTAACCGGGGCTTTACTCTACCGTGGTCCGGTGCCCGGATGCTGCGGCTACTGTGCTTACTGGTGTGGGAGCAAGACTCGGGTAGGACCGAGTCGCGGCACTGTGGCGTGGGTCAAAGTGGCTAAAGAAGGGAATGTAGGAAAGAATGGAACATAGCGTAGCCGTGAGCGTAACACGACCCCCTCCTTAAGGTCCAGATTCCAGATGGACACCGGAGAAAATAGCGTGAATGGCGGAGTGAGAGACAGGACGAGGGGCGGAAGGGTGGGCATGGTGGAAAGCGGCAAGGGCGTCAGGGGAGTGAGCGAGGTTAGCACGAGGTTCCCAAGTGCACTCGGAGATATCATACCCCTTCCAATGGACCAAATACTGAAGGCCGTGGCCGGCCAAGTGGGAGTCGACAATATACTCGACCTCGTACTCAGGGATAGCGGGGTCAGCAGCCAGGGAAGAGGGATTGGGGTGAGGAGGGTGCTGACCGGGGAGCAGGGCGATGAAGGGCTTGACCCGCGAGACATTGAGTACGGGGTGGATGCGATAGGAGGCGGGGAGGTCGAGGCAGACCGCGTTAGGGCCGACGAGGCCGATGATGGAGAACGGCCTGATCCAGCGATCAGTGAGTTTCGGGGATCCCGGAATAGAGAGATGCTCGGTAGATAGCCAAACCTTATCCCCAACGGAGTAGGAGGGGGCCAGAGAACGCTTACCGGCGGTTGCTCGCTTCATTGTATCTTGCGAGGCACGGAGTCGTTCTCGGGCTTCCGCCAAATGGTCGGCATACTGGTTGGCGAGGTTATTGGCGGTGGGGGACTGGGTGACAGTAGGTTCTATTCCGAGAACCGGAGCATAGGTATGGGTGAGCTGGAAAGGGGATTTACCGGAGGCGGACGACACCCGGGAGTTGATGGTGAATTGCGCGAGAGGGAGCCAGTCGCTCCATGAGTCCGGGTGATCTGCACAGTAGGTCCGGAGGTACTGTCCTACCTCTCGGTTCATCCGTTCGGTCTGTCCATCAGTTTGCGGATGATAGGCGGTGGAGAGCCGCTGGTCAATTTGGAGCTGGCGACAGAGATCGGACATGAGACGAGATGCGAATTGAGGACCCCGATCCGAGACGATGGACTTTGGGAGTCCGTGATGCTTCCAGATGTGATGCAAGTAGATATCGGTGAGATCGAGGGAGGTGCAGGTGGAATCGCAAGGTACGAGCTCAACCGCTTCTCCAAAGCGGTCGACAACGGTGAGTATGGCAGTGTAGGAGTTGGAGAGAGGAAGTCCGGTGATGAAGTCAACCGAGATGTCTTGCCAGGGCCCCGAGGGAATCAGTAGTGGCTGGAGGGGTCCTGCAGGAGGTTTGTTGGAGGGTTTGACCTGGGCGCACCTTGGACACCTCTTCACGTAGTCGGCGGCGTCGATGGTGTTACGCTCACGGCTACGCTACGTTCCATTCCTTCCCTACATTCCCTTCTTTAGCCACTTTAACCCACGCCACAGCGCCGCGACTCGGTATTGCCCGAGTCCCCTTCCCACACCGGTAAGCACAGTTAGCCGCAGCATCCGGGCA
>JBBPTI010000112.1:8902-23322 GCA_038093995.1 Tylopilus aff. callainus | reverse complement strand
CTAGCCAGTAGCATAAGACCTGCACTCCCATGTCTATCCTGAAGTGCCTGAATGTAGTAATAGTGTACAAACACATACAAACACCTGTAACAGTATATAAGGCTGTCAATACAGCCCCAAGATCCTCATTTGAGTTATCTTGGGTTTTCCCCTTAGTCCTCAGTCAATGCCTGGGCCCCCCACTAGCTCTTGTCACCATCATTGTTATGATCTATCTACTGGGTCTTGTGTACCAGCTCTTTTCTTTTTCGCCTCTCGTCCCGCGTTCCATTTCAGTGTTTCCCCTATGCTTACTACTTAACCTTGACTCAGGATATGCTCTGATCGTATCCGATCTTTATCTTTCCCTTCTCCCTTGTTCCTTTGCATTCTATTGATTACCCAACTCCAACGGACTAGCCAGTATATAGGCCTACCAGGCGCAACCCTGTAGCTCTAAGCTAGTCTTCCTTGATATCTATCTCCTTTGCCCCAGACCTCAAAGCCCGCTAGAGTTTGTCTCTTCAGCTCGCTAGCTTTACCTTGATTCAAGTCCTCAACAGACTGAGGCCAGATAAAGTCCCTTCATTAGTAAGGGCATCGATACATCATCACTCCTCCAGCTATTCAAGGCTAAGGTCAACGTCCCACCCAGACTTGATCTTAACAATCATTTCTATTCACTACCCTGTGCTCACTACCTGTATTACTAAGGGTTGTTTCATTTCTTCAAGTGAAAATGAACAGTATTGGCAAAGAGGGGTTGGTTGATGATGTTGGTAAGAGCTTTGGTCACCTGGACAGCATTTTCAGCTTTTCTAGAGATAATAAGATGTTGAGCATGGCAAATATTGGTAGAAGAAAGCTTGGATGAACAACCTCCAATAAATTTTTGAAGGTTAGAATGCTTCTTTGAGTGAAGTCTGGAGATGGTGGCAATGCCAAGACCTGTGCTAGATACAATAGAGCAAATGGAATGACCAGCATCAAGCTGAAAAAGAATGGTGCTTTGTTGAGTAGCAAAGAGAGATTGCATGATGGTGGTGATTGAAAATAAAGAGGTGTGGGAATTATTTGAAACTCAGACATGATATTTATGTGTGTATCTTTGTTTGTAGCACAAAACAACAGGTATTCAATTGTTTGATTGAAATGTCACTCTTGATGTCAAAAAATGTGTTCCAATGATGTTCTTGTTTTAAAATGAATGTATCTCTACAACCCCTGAGCCAAATCACATGATTTCTAGCTCAGCAAATAGCCAATGGTTAGTACTTCACACACACCCACCAATGTTAAGCAATATTCCCACACATGCAGGTGCTATTTCATACATACTACAAAACTACCAAACATTGGAACAGTTTTTGAGCTCACTGTATATATATTATATAGTCCATCTGCCCCACATATGACTGAGGATTCCCTTTAGGTTCTTGCCCTGTCACTGGTCCTACTCTAATATAAACATGTTCAGAACACACATGGATAGTTCAATTCATATTGGCCCTAAGTTAATAGGTGTTCATTTCAGCTGTTTAACACCAGGACATGCTGACTAAGTGATGACGAGCTGGTGCTGCCAGCCTAGTGGAGTCCCGAGACTCAAATTCTTGGGATTTCATGTCGCGATATCCCCACACAAAGTTGTTCTATGATGCTCATCGCATCGTCGTTCTGTCAGGACCCCATATCCAGGTGCTAGATATGCAGTAAGTGTAATGTCGCACCTGTCTGTACAAGGAGTCACAAAGTACGGGGAAGTGGGCGCATGCTTTCCTCGACTGCAGACCCCACTTTGGCGGATAAAGATTCCCTTATTAATAGTGGCCCCATCCGTTGTTCTGGAATGAGTAGAGATGGAATGTACCTTTCCACAGTTGGGGACGATAAACGACTCAAGGTATGGGATATCGCGTCGCTTACTCTCCTGAGTGCACGGTAGGGTACTACATTCTCTGGAATTCCTCGCAGGGGCTCTCTAACACACATCCCTCTAGGGAACTTCCTAAAAAACCAACATCTGTCGATTTTTCAAAGAGAACGGATATTCTTGTTTCCGATAAGTTTGGGGACGTTTTCAGGTAGGTCTCGCTCTAAATTTTGTGGGTCGCAAATGTTCTCTGATCCTATGATCTTTTTCAAAGGTACGCACTCCATCCGAAAAACGAACTAATCGACGAAAAGGCTGCTGGTGACGCGTTCGCTCCCCCCCAGGGTCCATCCGGTGGAGACCTCTTACTTGGTCATGCATCTCTATTGACAACCTGTTTGCTCACACCCGATGAGAAATTTATCATAACAGCCGATAGGGACGAGCACATCCGAATTAGCTGGTACCCTGAAGGCTATGAAATTGAGAGTTATTGTTTAGGTCACAAGAAGTGAGACCCCGATATCTTTCCTCCGTGGTTGTACTTATACGTTGCACGAACAAGATATGTGTCAGCTATTCACATCCCCGTGGCGTCTCCGGATGTGTTGATTTCAGGAGGTGGAGATCCTGAGCTGAAAGTCTGGGACTGGATGATAGGACGCTTGCAGCAGAATGTCACTGTACTCGCTGCTGTCGAGCCTTTTATCAGAGTCACAGCCAAAAGGAGAAGAGCAGGGTCGCTAGGCGGAAACGACGCTGAGGAACTTGCAGAATGGAGATGTGGGGAAGCAAATACAGGAGAAAAGGTGCACACATTGTCCGATGTTGTTCTCGTGGTGCATAGAATCAGTTCGTTTCTCCTTGGCGGCAAAAACCATATCGTATTCAGTGCAGTTGGGTAAGGTTCGACCACCATGACAATCGACTCGCTGACCGAGAAGTTTGCATTCTGCAGGGCGACAGCGATTTTTGAATTTGTTCTGGCAGAAACTCACAATCAGCCGGATATCCACCATTATGACCTTGGGACACCTGTCATTGACTTCACTGTTTGTGAGGAAGGGACAATCTGGGTTCTACTTGATGCCGATTTCTCTGAGAGGTCCAACGCCGACGACGAACACCCCCACAAATTAGTCCAAGTAATTCAGTGGTCGGGTGATAAGGTACGCACAGCGCTACGAAACCATTATGGCGTTTACTAATACTCGATCCTCTACAAGTTTGTGGACGCTGGTGACTCCATGTTACTCGACAGTCTTAATACTAAGTGTTCGCTACCTGGTCCGCGCTTTCCCAACTAGGTGATAAGTTTGATTGATGTTGTCACAAATAGCTACAGCAGAAGACTTGCAAGCTCTGGACCTTTATTCTGACCTGACGTCCCTCCCGAAGAGTATTAATGAACAAGGGAGCGAGGTCCGTCAACAATTGAAATCAACTCACGAACCTCTGGATAATGAGCCCACTGGAGACGGTGCCTCAGGTTCCGTTGGCCTGACTAAACGAGCACTTGGTCGGCTGAAGCACAAACGTGCTTTGCAACGGCTACACTACGAGAAAGGAGATGGTCAAGGTATATCTGGCCCTGATTCGAAGAAGGTTAAAGTTGATTTGCATAACGAGGTGTTGTACGACATGCAGCACGAGTAGTGACGCAGATTATTTGACTTATTTAACACAAAACAAAACCTCGCAAGAGTAAAGTAATGGATGTTGAATAGGCATGCTTGCGCGAAGTTAAAGAGATTACTTGGCACATTCTCGGGTTTGGCCAGAAGGCTGCACGGTCATTAGGTCTGCGCCAAAGCAACCTTCATCTAGCCCCGCTCTTACTAGTGCACCCCAAGTTATATTTGCTTTTTTTTTCTATATGCGATGCTTTTCCAGCACTGCCTCAGTCTGCCTGAATCGCTAGCGGGCTAAAATGCGAGAATGAACAATTAAGGTGTTACAATGCCTCATCCTAAGTGTACCGTGATCAAGTTCTAAGAGTCAGCATACAGAGTGTTAAGCATATACATACAAACAAGCCACCGACAGAATGGCCCTATGATAAATGACCACATATACCTACAGTGTTTGATCATACAACGTCGCGGTTATGCCCAACGCCCGAGCAGTGCCATGATCCCAGCACCAAACATCATACAGCACAACGCGTATGCAAGTTTCCCAGTAGACGCCTTGTTCATCTCTTTGTTGAATAGAAACTCGTGCGCCATGAGCTGTAGTGTAAAGTTAGTCTAACATGTAGGATGTAAAAGAAACGGAACATGTCTACCTCCACCAAACCGGTGTATAGCAAAATCCCCGCGCTTAAGGAATCCATTACGCCACTGACGATGGACGCCGTTGTGCTGCCCGGGTTGTAAGTGTTACGGATTCCAAGGCCTGCTGCAATTCCCACTGGCGTCGTGATGGTATATAGCAAAGCTGCGCAGAAGGGGACAAAGTTATACCCGGGTGGCAGTTGCATGAATGCTAGACGCGATCCGACACCCAGTCCTTCGAACGTTTCTTAAGAGCCTTGTTAACGGAGTTGCTTTATGGCTTCATAAACGACTCACGATGGAAGATAACTACAACAAAAAGCACTTTAAAATTCGGATCCACGGCCAGCGTCAACCCAATGAGTAGGCTACACATCAGATGTCAGCGTCTAGTATTGGCCAGCAAAAATTAGCTGACACACCTATGTAGCAAAACACCAAACTCCAAGATGAACACACCGATAACTTGTGCCATCGCAGAATCATCGAATTGTGCTGGCCGAAGTGCCAATACCTCCGGATCAGGCGTGAACTTCCCATCTTCGGATGCGCCCTCGGGGCCGTGAGCAGCATGTGAACCAACTCCGTGTCCGTGAGCGTCTATAAGAATGGTGAATAAGTTACTTGATAAATGTTTTGTAGACATACCATGCCTGATTCCCAGTGCAGCTAGTTTCGCGCTGCCAACACGGAAGGCGATGAGTTCCACAAGAAATATTCCAAAAAGACTGAGCATTGCAAGCGCGAGGGAGTATGGCTGGTGTCATGGCTCAATTGAGAGATACTGGCAACTTGTGTGTATTTAGACTCACGTATTGTTGCCATGCAGCGGACAAACATGGCGATCCAAGTTCGCTTATCCCTGGGCTCAATAAGTGAATAAAGGCAGTTGCGATCTGTTGGGAGAGTGACAAAAGTTGCAACCGTAAGTCAAGGAACTCACGATAACACCAGAGCCAAAGTATTTTGCAAACCTGCAGATAGAATAAGAATGGTATGAATAGGAAAGGGGACACGAAGAGACTGACTCAAACACGGCAAGTGGCACCCTGAGCCACTTGGACCTCCTTGCAAGAACGGGAAAGAATGTACCACAGGCAGAGGTCACAAGAATGACAAAGATTGATGCTATCCGCAGGCCAGTGTACGTATGTGCGCCACCACCGCTACCACAATCCGGTGTGGAGGACATGAGATGCGAGGGAAACTGAAAGGTTCAAGAGTTGCGCAGCCGTCTGCAGCCTCCATAGTTTATAAGATGTGGGAGCCCAACTGTGAGGGTCCTCACAAAGTGACTTCACAACATGTCGCGGCTATGGTACCCTCCCGGTCAAAAAAGCCCTTGTCGACGGGTTCAAGGGAAGCCCAACGACCCTTTGGCCCATGTCAAGAAATTCTTAACAATCACGCGATCGACACGCAACATGCTAGAAATTCCGGATCCAAATGTTATGATCTATGAATATTGTGATATCGACGTGTTACTCATCCTGTAATTACTAGGAACCTACCAACCACTCAGAGCCGTGATTAGCGCATTCCTTTACTCATGCTCTTCGACAGGAGGAGAACTTCATCTGCAAGAGCATGCAAACGAGAAGAAGGGGTTGACAAAATATGTGCAGCGTAAAAGATCAACTTCATCTTGACGTGATTCCCTCGACAAACAGCGGGGGAGTCATGATTACTGAAGAGTGAGCCGACGTCGGATATCGCCATGATTGTCGTCGCAAAAGGATGTTCTGCTGCTAGTGTTGCCGTACGTTCTTGCTCTCCTGATAAATTTTTTACGACGGTGACCTTCCGTGGTCGGACAAATTTTGCGACGTCTTCCAGTAAGATAACCAAGGCCTCGTCGTTGATGTTTTCCTATTTGGTGTCAACAAAGTAATGGGCCAACACAACCACCAACTCACCGGACTGAGCTGTGACCAAAACGAGATGACTACATCAGTTAGGGATGTATGTAGCAATTTCGACTTCCGATGGACTAGAAATGGGATAAACTGCGATAATATCCGGCGCGCCTCATACCTATCTTGAGGGTCATTTTTCGTCGAAGATAGTGGAGACATGATTAGATGGCGAGTAACGTAGCTGTATGCAAGACTAGGGAATTACCTGTGTCAGCGTGGAAGCGAGTGACAAGTAGTACATACAGCACAGCACAGACGTTATACAGCAATGACACACCGCGAGAAGCCTGGTTTACGAGGGTGTTTGGAATCACCATCAACTCGGGCTTCCCATCGTGAGGAGTGCGTTGCGAAACTGACGATAGATCGCCGTTACTTTGAGCTTCCCACCACGGCAGCTGTCTGGTTACCTCGAGCTCCGCACTTTCTAACAGCTCCCGCGCCAACCTGCTCGACGGGTCCTTGAGTGCAGCGAAGAATGTATCCCTCTCCTTTTTGGTCATCAATCGAAGTAAATCGTCAGCTGGCGTAGAAGCTGGCACAGTATTATGCATTTAGAAGTGGAACATGCAGAAAAAAGCTCACATATATCTATCGCGGAAAAACGGCCAACAAGACCCTCTTGCTCGATGTCTTCGTCAGAGCAGAGTAGTCCATCCTCGTCCACATCACTCTGGTCCTCTATCCGCTTGAGCAATTCAATTATCCTATTCCTATCTTTCTCCGTTCCCGCAGACTGCAACTTGATGCCTATTTCAATCTCTTTCCGATAAAATATTTCGGAGCACTGCGAATGAGGCTTTTTTGGGGGTTTCAACACGAGTCGGTATGATACGATCCGGAAAGCATACCTCCGACCGAAAACAACTTAAACTACAGTAAAATAGATTGCAGGACGGGCATGTATACCGAGAAATTTGTCTTCGACAACTATGAGAGACGTCTGAGTTTGAGTCCGCTTTGGCGATAAACTGAGACATACATCCCACAGGATGCCTCACCCGAGCTGCTGGCCGGCTCGTCCGACTCAAGGGTCTTGATCGTGGGTGTCATCATGGCGGTACCTGCCTGTCTGGCTACGCAGAGCGATTGGGTTGTGGAAAACAGTGACGTCCGATGAAATTCCGAAAATGGGCACCAACGACTTGGATATCTCGCGACGGTACTTGCCAGTGATGGAATTCATCAGACTACATCCACAACATGGTGGATACTCGGTCTATTGATGCAAAATCAACCTTCTCTTCACTCTCACATATCCTCGATGCACGCATACTACGAGCACTTGCCGACATGGGTTTTGCAAAGCCGACCTTGGTACAAATAAGGGCTATTCCGATTGCCCTCGAGAACAGAGACATACTCGCAAGGGCACGTACCGGAAGTGGAAAGACAGCAGCGTATTGCATTCCAGTCCTGCAGAAAATTTTAAGCGTCAAAGCCGTACGTCCTGGTCACACACACACCCTGCCTTTGCGTCTAAGCGAAGCCTGGTCTGGCTGCAGACACTGTCAACCATGGACTCGTCATATCGAGTTACTCGAGCCTTAATTCTCGTGCCGACTCGCGAGCTTTCCGAACAAGTACATTCTTGTTTGCGAAGTCTCGTGGCATATTGTGACAAGGAAGTTTCCATATCAAATGTTGCGAGTGGTGCTGCATCCCATATACAACGGTGTGGTTAGGGACCCTTTACAAGTTGGGCTTGTTCTCATACATCCCTATAGTACCATTCTAGCGGACAGGCCCGACATCGTTATTGCGACTCCATCACGTGTACTGGTACACCTTCGCTCTGAGGTATGCTGAACTATTACCATCATAACTTGCGTCTCATCCATCTGCAGGCACTCACCCTGTCCTCCCTCGAATCCCTAGTTATTGACGAGGCAGATCTTATATTATCGTATGGCCATGACGAGGACATCCGTCAGATATTCGGAGGAGGCTATCTACCCACTATTTACCAATCATTCTTAATGAGTGCCACGATGACAGATGACGTAGAAACATTGAAAGGTCTCACACTACGCAATCCCGTACGTTCCGCTCTCTGTCCACCCTTGAAGTGTACTCACTCTTTCTTTTCTAGGCTATACTGAAGTTAGAAGAGGGCGATGAAGATGCCCCTTTATTGACTCAATACTTCGTGCGGTATGTGGGGCATCCATCTGGTCCAACTAGCACTATTTATACTATAGCTGAAGATGCTCCGAAGTCGACAAGTTCCTCCTCACCTATGTGATTCTTAAACTCCGCCTTATCAAGGGCAAATGTATACTCTTTGTTAACGACGTAGATCGTTGTTACCGTCTCAAACTCTTCTTAGAACAGTTCTCGATCAAGAGCTGTGTTCTTAACTCTGAACTTCCGCTCAACTCCAGGCAAATAACCTTTTCTGGTTTCGTGCATTTCAGCTCATCTCGCCCTTAGATACCACACCGTACAAGAATTTAACAAAGGCGTTTACGACTACATTATCGCTACAGATGAGAGTAGGGAAAAGGCCGAACAAGACAGCGACAGTGAACAAAAGAGTGGAGGGTTACATGACAACCCTTGTGCTTTAGAGGATACTGGTCAGTGATAATTCTCATCTGCCTGTAGACACCATCACTCAAGATCTACAGAGAGATCTATCGTTCCATCCTCGAGTTTAAAGTCGTCTATGCTGAACCCATCAAAAAAACGTGGACGGTCCTTGTCACCGCAGGTGGCGCCTTCCAAGTCTCTGAAGCGCAGAAAAAAGAAAATATCGGACAAGGAATATGGTGTCACCCGCGGCGTCGATTTCGTGGATGTCGCCTGCGTGGTGAACTTTGATCTCCCACCATCTTCTAGATCATACACACATCGCGTTGGACGGACAGCTCGCGCAGGTCGTACGGGGATGTCCTTGTCCTTTATGGTGCCTGTGGAAGAATGGGGGAAAAACAAGGTCGTGGGTTACCTCGAGAGTTCCAAAAATGACGAGGTTGTGTTTGCGAAGATCGAGAGAGAGCAGGTTGCTAGAGGGAACACGATCAAGGAATACCAATTCGATATGCAGCAAATCGAAGCGTTCAGATATCGGATGGAGGACGCCCTGCGCTCCGTAACTCGGGGTCTTATCAAGGAGGCACGAATAAAGGAGTTGAAAACAGAGATTCTCAACTCTGAGAAACTCAAGGTGCGCGCCGGTGCTTTATATCCGTATCTCTGGATTACTCACATTGCGTAGGCGCACTTTGAGGACAATCCACTAGATCTTGAATATCTCCGGCATGACAAGCCTTTGCACCCCATGAGGATCCAAGCACATATGAAGCATGTGCCCAAGTATCTCCTTCCTCGTATAGCCCCAGTTACCGGAACGCAAGAGGGGGATTCCACGACACCGAATTCATCCCAACCAAAAGTTGGCTTTGCACCCCTCAAAAAACCATCCGGTGTGCGTCGCGGTAGAGGCAGAGGCAGAGGCAGAGCAAGGGGTGGAAGCAAGAAAAGATCAGATCCTCTGAAAATATTTAGATGACACGCGTAGTAGATACATATCATTCACCACTTGTTCGAAACATGAGAAATATCTGTGTCGTTATGAGTTTCTGAACATGTCACGAGAGTATTCAATTTGTGACTCCCTCCCATCCTTTGGATCGCTCTACCGCACGTTGCCATGCTACCCAAGTCTTATCCCTTTGAATCGATGAAGTACGAGGTACAAATGTCTTACTTCCTTTCGTGTTAACCTCGGCGAGGGTCTCCGGTTCGGAGAGGTCCCACCCGAATAAGCGAACGGCAGCTCCAGCCAGCAGAGCAGACCCCAGTGCCGTTGATCTGTCAATGACTACGCTCAGCATTCGGTCACGCTGACTTCGGATATGACTTGCTCCCTCATCTCGGGCCTAATAACGTCGAAACCCCCGACGTCCGCCAAGATCTCCATACAGGCATCTCCGTTAGTCATCCCCCCGTCAACTTTGAGATGTTTGAGGTCGGTCTTGGAGTCTAGTTTCATGCTTTCTAATATAGCTCTCGTTTGGAACGCATTGGCTTCAATCGTTGCGCGCGCAATATGGGCGGGTGTGGTATACAATGATAACCCTATATACAAGGGTGACCATCAGTTCTGCAGGTACCAGACAAGCGCAAAGGGACCACGCCCTTATACCAATGATTAGCCCGGCAGCCTGAGGATCCCAGTAGGGTGCCAGAAGACCAGAAAATGCCGTCACAAAGTATATGCCGCCAGAATCAGGTGTAGAACTAGCCAGATCATTGATCTCATCCGCAGACTTGATGAGACCCATAGAATCTCGCAGCCTAAAGCCAGTTATCCCAATGTTTTACGTCATCAATCACAAGACAAACCATTTGATAGCACTCCCTGCAACACCGACTACATCACAAATGTTCCAGTCAAGGAAACGGACGGTGAGACGGACGAGTACTTACCGCTGCCCTCCAATGCATACATAGGAGTAGTGCCAGGACCGGGCTGGTATGCGACCTAACCAATGCCTCAGTATTGGAGGTGAGGTTCAATATGGTGATGATTACAGTGCTCAACAGGCCATGACCGCTCTGAACAATTTCTTCGCCCGTGCAAAATAGTAAGAATGCACCGGTTCCGTAAGTGCATTTCGCCTCTCCTCGCTTCAAACATTTGTTCCCGATTAGTGCGCCTTGCTGATCACCAACCAAGCCGCCAATTGGCACACCCATTAGCGGACCTTGTGCAATGTGGCCATAAACCTCTGAGGAAGAGACAAGCTTTGGGAGAATAGATGGCCGAAAGTCAAAGAATTTGAGCATCCTATCGTCCCATTCCAACGTGCGAAGGTTCATGAGGAGGGTTCGCGACGCATTCGTTACGTCTCCTACATGGATGCCTCCAGCCGGCCCTCCTGTCAGGTTCTATTCCGATCTACATCTCATGCGCAACCACAAAGGAAACGTTGCATCGCTTACGTATGCGACCCAAGACTCCACGGTACCAAAAAGTAGGTCATCATCTGCATGAGCTTCTTTGACCTCCGGATAATTGTCGATCATCCACCGCAATTTGACGGCGGAGAAATACGTCGAGAGTTTTAAACCGGTTCTGACCAAGTACAATTGATGAGGAGAGACACGCAGCGAGTAAAACTGACGAGCCTACATGTCACGCAAGGCACTGATACCTTCTTCTCCTTTCTTGAATTGACCCGGTGCAATTTCAAGCCCAGTGTCTGCGAGCACTTGCTCGTAATGGGCTACCATGTTTTTCGTCCTTGAGTCGGTCCATACAATGGCCCTGCACAATGGCTTCCCGGTCTTTTTATGCCATGCCACAGTTGTTTCTCGTTGATTCGTGATACCTTAGGTAGCAGAATTGAGATGACAGGAAAAGGCGCGGAAAATGCATTACACAAACCTATTACTTTGACACTTTCCCTAGCCCAGCCTATATTCTCCAAATTCTTGCAAGCGTCAGTGATACATGCTTCAGAAACTCCCTGTATTTCATCTGGATCATGCTCGTGCCATCTACTCATGTCATCACAAAATCAGTCCATCAGATCTCAGGAGCCGGAGCTCACCCTGGATTGGGATAATATTGAGGAAACTCGGACTGAGATTGTGCAACGATGTCAGCATATCGATCAAAAACGATGAATCTGACTGAGCTATAAGACCGTATGATAACATGAATCAGCACCATGGCACAAGGGTTACGACCTCTCTGCGATAAGCGAGTAGCAAGAGTCTCACGTTGTTCCACAGTCCAGAGACCCCACAAAGTCTCCTTGTTGAAGGCCTACCATGGCAGTCAGAATCAAGGACAGGCGCAAGTTGTGGAGACACTCGGAGTTGCCTTATGTAGCGTAAGTGGACTTAGCCTGATCAGCTCCGTCAAGTTAAAGCCAACTGATGTGGTGGTGGAGTGCAATAGTACGTGTTGGCAACATGGGATGCCGGATCTGGGTAGGCTTGTGAAGTGAAGCGTAATGTACACAATGTTAGGGTTAGTGATCCTGCAGCGCCCGCTACCTCCAGGGAGCAACACGCGTCAATAGATCTAACGATGCAGTAGTGACTTTGAACTAGACATCTCCCTGGACGCTGGTGCTATCATATAGTTCCTTCTCTGATTCGGTCCAAGCAAATACAGGAAGTGGGTGAGCCTCGGTATTGAAAACCCACTTTTCCAGCGGAATAATATCATCATCCGAGAACAAAAGATAGAGATACTTGAGTGTCTCGGCCAAAAAGTAACTGAAGTCAGGTATGCTATGAGTACGCAATTGAACTTATCTTGACTCCACTAACCTTGGCATTGAATCTCTTAGAATGGGATCCGCAGATTGGACTCTGTCCACACTAGCATACCCTGATGGTATCTTTGCAACGCGCTCGATAGCCTGGAAGACACTCCAGCCTCTGTGACGCCATTTGACATCCCCAGTCGTCCGCCATAAGATGTAAAATGATTCAACGGCCTGCAAAAGACAGTCTTAGAATACCAGTCGATGAAGAGTAACACTAGCCACACCTCAGGTCGCAGATAATAAACTGTATTCCTGATCCCGTAATCCCTCGTGATTGTATCGATCTGCTTCTCCCTCACAGTCTTTGCCTTGGGATTCGCAATCCATGGACGCTTGTCACCCACACCAGGCGGTGGCCCCCGTTTACCACCTTCCTTCCACCTCTGCATCGCATCCATCCACTTGATTTCACCAGACTTACCAATACGCATGGAAACAACATCTGGCCCTAATCCCGAGGGTTGATCCGCATATGTAAGATAACACATTTGTGCAATTCCCTCGGCGGCCCAAATATGCAAGTCTGCAAGGTCAAATTCCGCAAGAGCGTCATATCCTTGACGGTATTTTGGAGGGAGACCGTCAGCAAGTCGAGTAATATTGATTTCGAGAATCTCGAGGTTATTTAGAGGAAGGAGATGTGCTCCCAACGCTAGTAGGCCGGGAAAGAAGCAAGACAAGTGCTCAAAGGAGTGCGAAGTTGCAGTCCTGTTCCCGTTAAGCGTTGAATCCGTAACGTAAAGCAGTTCACGCTGGGATGAAACGTAAAGAAGGTTGTTGATAACATGAGTGGTAAATCTCAAGTCTTGGAAAGAGCAGTCAGGACGGATGCGCGGACAGAGGAAGATGCTAACACATCTCAAGATTAGCCCTATCTGAGCGTGCAGTGAGCAAAAACTGCTTGAGAGTATATTCGTGAGCACTATCTGCGGCAGCCCCAACTGATAGACGAACTACGGAAAGGCATCAGTAGGCTGCACGGATTATCGGGTAAGACCTACGCACGATTTGTCGGCTTTCCGTCATGTATATCCCAGTAAGTTGGATACATGCCTCCCGACGCACTGAGATTAGTGTCACGGAGAAGGTCGGTGATCGTTGTAGCCTATAACGACACTTTCAAAATTATAGTGAGAACGTGCAACAGCACAAGACTGACACGATCAATGTGTGCTTTATTTCCTGTGATTTTGCCTAGATAGGCATATTCCATTTGGAAAGATGCAATTTCAGCAAGCGCTCCGGGAGTAAACTGTGACCTAGGGTTGCCATTGGGGCTAGAGGAGATATCAGTAACAGCTACCTAAATTGATCGCGGACCAGGCGTACTCGTAAGTGTCAACCGCGAATCGCGGGAATCCACTAGAGGTATTGAAAGCGGGCGAGAGCTTTATTGCCAGTTCGTCTGCTTTGTCTCGCAAAATGTTGTCCTTGGATAGCGCATAACCAGACAAAAGGCCACCCAGATAACGAATGACCGTTTCAAAGAAAGGTACATCGGTATTCTATAATAGTAAGCCATGTGGCACAATCCACTTGAAGAGAACATACAGCGGGTAAAGAAAAGTTGGTGGCCGTGATCATAGGGATGGCCCGTGCGTACTCATCTTTGAGGCCCAAGAGAAGCATGGTATCCAGCGAATCTACGACGGTGACGCCCCAGCCATTGAAGCTGTCCACGAAATCAACGTGACGCTCAACACTGGCAGTGCCCGGGCACGCTTACTTGTCAACGCTTGTGTTCGAAAGAGGTCGCAGTTCATCATGAGGGAAAGCATAGCGCTCGTAGCCGTGATAAGCATGCAAGAACGCATTCTTTACTTGGGCTGCCCTGTCAGCCCAGATTTCTGGGGTATCCAAAGGCCAAAAGAAGACATCCTCTTGAAGAGCGAGTGTTTCACCTGCCCCCATATAGGCACGATAGAAAGTCCACAGCGTTACTGAGAACACCAGGACGAACACGACATGACGAATAGTGATACCGCGGTGCGAACGTAGATGGACGGCGATGGTCGTACTCGGCAGGACATGGCGAAGCCTGCTCAGAAATGTCATGGCGATCTCTGAGTGACCCTGCAGTGACAAA
>JBBPTI010000111.1:0-23372 GCA_038093995.1 Tylopilus aff. callainus | reverse complement strand
CTTTGTTTGTCTCTACTACAGCTAAGCGAAATTCCCAGGGGTGATTGCGGTGCGCTTCGCGCACCGTGTTGGGGTTAGACATTGCAATGGTTTTGTTGCTCACTGTATATTGTACAATTCCCTTATTTCCATTTTCCCCCAATCACAGAACTCCTGCTATTGCACCATCCCTTGCCATCCTATCCCACACCTATAGCAATAGTTGTTCAGCATCACCCCACTTGCATGGACCAGGCCAGTTTCTGCTTTACATTTTCATACTTAGTAACTTGGCCTGCCCTTATGCATTCCAAATGGAGTTCCAACCTAGGTAGCTAGTAGTATATAAACCCCCATGTAATTTGTTGGAACTCCAATTGATTCTCTTGGGTCTTCCCTCCACAATGGGGTGGACTCAAGGGGCAGTTCACTTTCCTTTTCCACTAGTATCCTTTAGCAAGGCACTATGCTAGTATTAGGATCCACCATGACTTATCACCAACAGAAGCATAGGTAGCCTAAGGGGCTAGCTCAAGGGGTAGAGCACCAAGGATGGGCCACTTCAAGCAGTGGACTAGGACCAGAGCTAGGGTTAGGGATAGTCAAGGATCATTAGGGGATATCAAGTATACTTTCCATTGCATGACAGCTCTTCAGCACCCACTATTGTTTGTAACCACACTCATACTACCACCATGGTCACTAGTACCAACTACTACTACACTCATTACCTGTACCAGTAGTGTACACCTATATAACTTGGGTCTTCCCTCACAAGGCACCCACTCTACTAGAAGTTCAATCAGTTTGCTACCACTTCCCTATATCCCTGCTACACAGCCAAAGGTACTTAGTGCCTGAGGTTGTTTCATTAAGAATCAATTGCCGCTTTGCCATCATTGTCTCCAACAACCTCCCCAAAGCACCCCACCTCTTTGCTCTAGGACCCTCACAGCAGTGAGCAGTATTGTACCAATGTTTAGCCTTTCTAACATCAAAGGATACTAGTGAATGCTAATCATGCCCAGTTGGCCCCTGCTTCTCTTGTGGCTGAGCAAGAAGTCAGACAGTGTCTAGTAGTTGCCCCTCACCCACAGCATCCCATCAATTTTGATCTCCTCACCTCTGTCACTTTGTGCCTCAAAGCTAACACTGCCACTGAGCTAGAAAGGAGCCAGCAGGAGTTTCAGCAGGAATTCGATGCCCGCATTGCTGAGTGGAGTCAAAGGAGTACTTGGGCTTTATCAGCTATGCCTGATCTAGTCTATCCCCCATCACCTTTCACTGACCCAAACGACCTCATCCCGCTGACACCACCTCCCCTTTCACCCACTATCCTCCATTGCCTCATAGCTGAGGCAGAGAAACATCAATGCCAGTGCACTGCATACACCGCCTTTATTGAAAGGCAACTCACTTGCCCTCTTTCCTACTCACCAAACTATCACACTTGCAATAGACCCTATCCTCTTTGCTGTCTGCAATACCTATTTTGCCTGAACAAGCACACCATTTCAAGTATTGTTCATACAAAGAATACTCCTGGCCACCTTTGCCCCCAAAACAGCTTGTGGCAACCTGCCAAATATCTTTAAAGTTCTTTTTTCTTACTTGCTACTTCCTTCTTGTTCTCCTTTTCATACCTACAGATGTTCCCAGTTTTCTTCTACTACTCCCTGTTCTTTTCTTGTTTTATCACTTTCTTATTGTGTGTCTTGCTTATCTATCTCATTGTACACACAGTTCAAGCGAACTGTAATACCCTTGTTCTTTTTGTTCACACACCTCATAATGAGTACTCTCTAGGCGCTACCTCTGCTACTGCATTACACAGAGAGACTTTTAGATACAAAGTAAACCAGAATGATTGGGCAAAGAATATCCAAGCCTGGTAGTTATTCCTTGAAATCTATAAAGCTCTTGGTTTAGCCATAGGGGGATTACTAAGCAAACCAAAGAAGTGCTCAAGTACAAGAAAGATAAGAATCCTAACAAGACTGTGACAAAAACAGTAAAAAAAGAAACTTGATTCCAATATGTTGCAGGGACTCCTCAATACACTTGCCAACCCTACTGTCAGGATAACTGACAAGCTGAATACAGTGGTGGCTGAGTTTGGCACCATAACCCAGCAGAATGTACAGCTCATGCAGTCATTGCATGCCTCAAACAATGAAATCTTGCACCTTGAAGCCCTAGTTACTCAAGGGCAAACTACAGTCATGATACTCCAAGGCCAGATTGCAGCTGCTGATCCCCCTGGGACAGTGAAGAAAGTTGAGTTGTTTGCAGATCCCGGCAAGTATGACAGAAACATTGCCAAGTTTGAAGAATGGTGGGCCAAGATGAAAGCATGGCTCAAAGTGAATGCCCATGTCATCCCAGCTGCCAGCTATAAAGCAGTCATTGTAGTACTCTTCCATCTCAAGGGACCAAAAGCTGAACCATTCACACAGACCCGCCTTGCTCATGGCAACATCTATACCTGGAATGATCTAGAAGGGGAGGTTGAAGGACTGTTTCAGGCCACCAACCAGAAAGATTGGGCATGCTGCCAGCTGGAAGAGTTCAAGCAAGGAGGAATGTGCACTGATGACTTCCTAGTTCAATGGGAAGCCCTCTATCAGCAAGTGGACATTGACAACACCCATGCAGTCCATCTTCTGGAGCAGAATACCTCACATCACATTATCACCCATACTCATCTACAACACCAATGGAACCCTGAACAAAGCTGGTGAAAAGACTAAAAGGTGGGTGAGTGGACTGGTAGGTAAAACACCAGCTAGTCCTAGCCACCAGGGAGTGTCTGAGTAAAAGAGGGAAGTGAATGTGTTTGCCCCAAAGAGACTCTAGAGAAAAGAGTAAGTCCTAAGGTGAAGTCTGGCACATACCAGATAGTCTGGTTGGAGTCTGGAATGATGCAATGACAGAGGTGCAGTCATGGTTAGCTGGGTAATTTGTGAGGACTGGTGGTTCAGTCAAGTAAGACAGTGCAGAAGATAGTAAAACGGTAGAGGAAGACAGTCCTGAGTGGTGCATGATGTGAGCTAAATGGTAGCTGCTATTGCAGAATGATGAGTACAAATTTTTATAGTTTGGGTATGCCCAAATCCTAGCTACTCATCCAAAAGAAGCTCTATATTAAGGGGTTGAGACTATTATGGGTCTAATATGTCCAATTGGTGATAAGTTGGACACATGGTCAATAGAAGTCCAAGTAGTCTGGCTGGTCAGTAGAAGACTAAATAGTCTGACTGGACTATTCTAGTAGGTAATGAATTGACTGGAAAAGATGAAAAGCAATGAAAAGGGGTAAAGTAAGTGTTGTATAACCATAGAGACATACCAATCTTTACATCTGTGGGGGACTTAGCTTCTGACTATCCCCAGGCAGGTCATGTGACCATAGGAAGTTGTGCTCAACGAGTGGTGGTGACTTGGGCAAGGGGTGCCATCTTTGTTACACTGTCTTTATCTCCCTCCATCTGCTCTCATCACGCCCACTAGCCAATTCCAATCCAGGATAGACAGATATTGTGCAATGACCAAGACTGGCAATGCTCACTGGCAACTGATATGGAAGAAAATTAAGGACACCACTGAATATGCTCTGGCTGTAGCAAAGACCATGCCAGACAATCATGATGACCTGAAGGAAGAAATTCAAATGTGGGTGGTAGAATTCAGGGGCGCTATGATAAGTCTTCTTGGCTACTTCCTGGCACTCCCTTAGGTTTTGGTAGGATGCTTGGGAGGCTGTGTGCACTGAGGCCAACAAGATTGGTCTTGATACTGAGCTGGATGAAGAGGTTGCTGCAGCCATTGTTGGGGCTGAAGTATCCTGCACTGATTGGGCTGTGGGATTCAAGGCAAAGGCAATAGTGCAAGATGAGCCAGCACTGGCTACTCAGGACTTGGCAATGGAGGTGGATGCAGCAACTAGAGTAGGCCTGGCAGCAGAGGAGTGAGCAGAGTCACAGGATGTGCAGTCCCTGGCTTTGTCTGGGCTAAAGGTGAGTGTTCATACACCTGTCTATAGGAAGTATACTCATTCATCTAAGTGTGACCAGTCTCAGCATGATGAGGGTGAATTAGAGGCTGAGGTAACTGCCCCTCAAAAGTGCATCACCCAAGGAGCTTCCAGAAAGAAGGCCTGTATGTCATGCATCCAAGCCAGTCTTGAATCCCAATGCAAGAAGGGAACCAGTCAAGCATGTGCCTGGTGCCAATGCCTCGAGATGTCCTGTAGCTGGGCTGGTGGAAGAAGTGCACCTCACAAGAGGGCAACAGTCTTGGTGGAGATCAAGAGTGTATGACATCAGTACAGGGGAACTGGGCTAATATGCACCCAATAGAGAGACTGGTCTGGTTGTCTGCCAAGTCAGGTGCCCACAAGATTGCACATGTTATCACAGATTGGGAGTCCAAAAGCAATGAGGGGCCCAAGGGAGAAACTCCAATTGCCATGAAGACCAAGGGGAAGGAAAAGGTGGCTCCCAAGAAGTCCAGGAGTGGATCGTTGTGTTCAACCAAGGGCCAACTTGCCCTGTGCCTGAACACTGTCCATGCCCAGCTCTATCAGATCAGGGCTAACATCAAGGTGCTGGAAGTCAAGCATGTGGAAGTAATGGTAGAAATAGAGGATCTAGTCACCAAGTTGGAAGAGATTGGCATGTAAGTCCAGGCTGGACTAATCATAGACTGGTTGTGCATAGTCAAAATGTGGAATGTCTACTTGTAATGAATAAATCAAAATGTAAGAGCAAAAACAAGGATAAGGGAATGAAAAGCTTCAAGAAGAAAAAGAGAAAAAAATGGACAGTCTGGACTGGTCATGGTGGGATACCACCTGACTTTTCTTCATTGGTCTTCTTTTGCATCTTTTACTACCACATCCTGGTTATATGGTGAGGTATCACTCGACTTTTCTTCTTTGATCAGCTTTCGTGTCTACTCCTAGTGGTCTGGTTATTCAGTATTTTTCATAATGGGTGCCATGTCTCTCATGCATTCGAAGTCTAAGTTTTACAAAATAAGCATGCACATGAGGGAGACATGAAGTAAATTGGAATATATGGGGCTTGATTGTGAGATATATTAATTGAAATTCTGTTTTATGTTTTTCAGTGGTTTGTTTGTTCTATTTAATAGAACAGCAGAGAGAGATGTCACCAGACTAATCCTGGGGTGAAACTGAGAGGTCAATAACCATGTAAGTCTGGTCCAGACTATTCATTGAGGTGGTCTATTGGATCATCTGTGTCATCCAGGTCTTCCATAGCTTCTCCTACAATGCAATCTAACTCATTGTCTTCTAGACCTGTAAGTTTAGTGACAGGGACAGAAGAATGCAAATGGGGATAGTATGGGATGAGACAGAAGGCAGTGTATCAAAGTCTGGAGACTGCACTGTCTAACTCAGCCAGAACATAGGATCCTCCAGTAGTCCAACAAAGAACTACCATCGGTCCCAGATATCTAGGCTTCATTTTACAGTTCAGCTTCTTTTCTATGTGTGTATTCTGGACTAGCACAAGGCTTCCTGGCTGGAAATCAAAGTTCTTAATCCTGTTCTTGAATATGACTTTGAAGTGCTTGATGGACTTGAATCTAGCCTTGCAGACTCATTCCCGAATAGAGTCCAGATCTTCTTGACACTTTTGGAGTTGACTCACTCTCCAAGCAATTAGTCCAGTGGGTGACAATGGGTCAGTATCTGGGGGTGGAACAAGGAAAGTGGCTTCAGAAAGATTAAAAGGGAACAAAGGCTCAATGCCATGGACCATAAAATAGGGAGACAAACCCATGGACCAGAGTATAGTGACACACTCAGCCCAGAAGACTGAGTGAGCAGCAAGGTGTCAGTGAGTCTCCTCCCCCTGGGAAGTTTTGATGATGGCCTCCCAGACATCATAATGGTGGCATTCAATGATGCCATTGGCCTGAGAATTGTAGGGGGAAATACAGATGTGTCAAATACTATAATAATCAATGAGGACATCCAGAGCTTGGATAAATGCAGATCCATTGTTAGTAACTATTTCTTCAAGTGGGCCCCATCAGCAAAGTATATCCTCAAAAATGAAGAATGCCAGTGCAATGGAGTTCTCAGAACATAGCATGTGCCATTCTGGGTAGGAAGTGAGAGCACATCTGGCCTGGACTATATACCTGTAATCACCAGATTTTGGCATAAGCATGGTATCCAGGTGAGCCTTGCAAAATAGTCTGCCAACAACAGGAATGAGAGGAGGGATATGGAATCTACAGGTCTGCCTGATTTGGCACTCATAACAAGTCCTAACAAACCATTTCACATTGTCAACCAGCATGGGCCACCAGAACCAGAGCAAAAGATGAGTTCAGACTGTATAGACACCCTTGTGCCTGAAGTTATTGTGAGCCTCCTTAATCAGTCCAAACCATTGATGCTCTGGGATGACCAGTTGGTGGCAACCATGGGGCTCCTGGTGCCATAGGCACCTGTTGAGGAAGAAAAACTTGGTTGCTGAATTGACAAAGGATTGAAATTTGGCATCTGAAATGTCAATGGGGTGTATGCAAGTCTCAAGAAAATTACAGATAAGGGCAATGCATGCTTCTTTGGCATTAGCCTTCAGAGACCAGGGTATTGGAGTGAAGTCTGAATTATTGGTATCCTGGATAGATGCTGAAGCTGAGGTTGACTGAGCAGAGACAAAGGCTGAATGAAAGCTAAGAAATAGGGGAAAGGATAAAGAGCGAGACCTAATAGACAGGTGAGGAGGTGGTAAAGGTGGTTGCAAAGAATGTGGAAGACCAGTTAAAGACCAGTTAAGTAGTCTAGAATGCAAAACAGATATGGTAGAGTGAAAAGATTGATTATTCAGTAAGGTAATAGAAAAGGAATAAGCATTGTTGAGCCAATCCTCAGCATCATCCTCCTCAGGAGGATCATCATCAGAGGCTGGTCAACAAGAGAGACCATCTGGTCCAGAATAACATGGGGCAGGGATATAACAAAGTTGGAAGTGAAATAAGAGGATACCTGCGATCCACTGGTTGATGGTTACATTGGGTTGTAAGTCCAGATTATTAATCATGTCATGGACATACTTGGCATCCATTTTCACTGTGAGGTTAGCGATGCCAAAAATAAATACTCATACTATGTGCAAGGTGCGGAAGAGCCTGTAAAGCTTGAGTTTAGCCTGGGAGTAGCAACTCTCCACCTTAGTCAGGCTGATTGACCCAAACCAGTTATGATAACACTTGCCATCAGCTCCCTCTTGCAAGAGAATAAAACCAATGGTGATAACCAAGGTATCCACTGCAAGGATGACCTCTTGGTCAGACTCATAATCCAGGTGTTGGAGCACAGGAGACCAGACTATTTCATCCTTAAGATGGTCCATAGCCTCCTATTGGGCATCACCCCATTCAAAGGGAACACCTTTGCAGGTCAGATTTATGAGGGGGCAAGCAATTGAAGCAAAGTTTTGAATGAAAATGCATACCACTCCACAGGTCCCTAAGAACCCTTGGACTTGCATTAGGGTCATGCACTTTGGCCAGTCTCTGATTTTCTGGACTTTGGCCTTGTAAGCAATATGCCCTTCAAAAGTGCACTTATGACCAACAATGGTCGCTTTTGGTGCAGCCAGCATGAACTTCTTTGCCGAGATCATCACATTGATGTTCTGGAGGCACTGGAGGATTCTATGGACAACAGTTAAATGATCCCAGATGAACCTATGAATTCCAGGGTTCTCTGGAATGGTCTTATAAGACCTGTCTGGTCTCTGAAACCTAGAATCTCCAGACTTCACTGATAAGTCATTCATGAATGGCATCATATGATGAGGAATCTCATCTTGAAGGATAAAGGCCATATCTGCCTGATAGATCTGTATAGCATTAGTATGACCCATGGGAAGAGTTGTGAGGCGATGTGGACTGAGCAGACTATTGAAAGTTGTCATGTCCTGGAAGTCCACATAAAGCAGTCTCTGGTCATAACCTGCAAACAAATCCATCATACCATATATCACACTACCACCAAATGATTCAGCCAAGTGTTCAATGAAAGGTGGGATCTACAAATCCTGGATGGTGATGGCATTGAGGGGTTGGAGGTTGTGGACTAGATGGAGTGACTTCCCATCTTGTTTGAACACACAGAACCAATGGGAGCAGTATGCTGCAGCAGACAGTTTGTACACTCCTGAGGTAATACAGTCTTTGATTATTTGAATGGCCTGGTCCCAGGAAGAAGGGGGGATTGGTATGTTGCAGAGGACCCAGGGCATATGCAGTATGGTTGGAATCTTCACTGGTGGAAAGTATTGATCATCTAAGCATCCTCACTCTGTTGGAACCCATGCAAAGACCTTTTCATGATTGAGGACAATCCACTGGACTAGTCTGACTTCTTCAGGCCATAGCCACTTCATAGGGTCAAGGTCTAAAGTGTCAGCATGTTCCTAAGTAAAACACTCTTCAGGGATGAAGTCAGGAGGGTGTGTAGGTAATGGAATAAGTCCAGAAAGTGGATTATCAGGCAAATGGCACAGTACATGGTACTCTTCTTCCAGAGGTGCCATGACAGGCTGGACTTTTTTTGTGACAGGCTTATAAGCCCATGCATGGATATTATGGTCGTAGGAGAAAGTGGAATGAAAGGCATGTGTGTGGAGAAGTAAGAGAGAAGACTGAGTAGATAAGAGGAAGGTAAAGTGGGAAGTCTGGAAGTCTGGTCTATGAAACAAAGATGAAGTCTGGGCTGGTAAGAATGAGACTGAAGTTGTAGAGGAAGGAAGAAATTAATAACAATGTATGGAAAAATCTCTCCAACCAGTTGGTGGATCATCAATGTTTAAAAACCCATCTCAACTACAGACTAGTGGTTAGCACATGGAAGGTTATGCCTACATCTGGGGCACCCCTCAGTCCAAGACTGGGTGGGCAACTTGTACTCCTTCCCAGAATTCAGATTCTGGAGTGTAATATTCTGTGAACCATCAGGGAAGTCATCAGTGGTGGCACTCATAAGGCAATGAAATGGTTGGCCAAGTAGCAAATCAAAGTCAGTGAGTGGGATAACCTGTACCTGGACACAAACCTCACCAGCACCAAAGTCCAGTCAAAGGTTTTTGATGACTTTGATGGTCAATTCAGTGCTGGTGTTTGCATTTGACATAGTCATGATATGGTTGGACCAGACTGGAAGTCCAAGGGTCTCCCATACCCGTTTAGGCATGGCCATGATTTCTGAACCAGAGTCCAATACTCTAGTAATCGATAGTGAGGTCCCCAGGACTTTCACCTCAAGGGAATACTGTGGTGAGCAACAATGAGGCCATCATCACTCCTTGTAACACTGTCACCAAACTGCCTAGCAACAGCTCCTGGATCTCTGCCAGCAAGCTTGTTTACCTGTACTACATCAGTTGTCACCAGGATACACTTTGTAGTAGAGAGGTCGTGGAACTGTTTCTGGACTTCCAGGGCTACAGAAATCAGCTCCTTGACTGGAATAGGCACTATGGTGGCCAGAATGTGATCTAATATTTTCTTTGGTGTGGTATTGTCCTCTAAAGGGAATGTGTACTGGAATTGACCAGCAGGGGATGGTAAGGATGGGTATACTGGGGTGGCATGAGGTGCTAAATTTGGTGGAGAGGATGAGGGAGTGGCCTTCAATGTTGATGGTATCAACATCATATGGGATGGTTCTGGCAGTGTAGTCTGATTAGTTGATATTGCCAGCATTATGATCTTCTTGACAGGTGGAGATCACGGACTAGGGCATCCAGGCTTGTGAGACAGTATTTCAACTTCATTGAAGTGAACCTTTTTACCTTTCTCTTTTACCCAATCTGCCTGGAAGTTGGTCCAGGTGTGCAACAAATACACTTTGAAGTCCAGGTCATCCATATCTGAACTTTTGGTCTCTTCATCATCATCCCAGGAGTCTGTGACTGGTGTTGTCAAGACTGATGGGTTGATGTCTAGGATTGCATCAGTGTCTGGGAATGAAAGGGAAACAATTCCTGCAGTGACTATCAGCATCAGGGTTAAACTGGACTGTGTTGCTAGCCAGTCTAGGCAGTCCCTGAGACAATGTGTCCCAGGAACCTGGGGAATCTGTTTCCCATCAGGGAGATACAAACAACTGTTGGTGCCCTGAGATGCCTTTCCAGTCTGCAGGTATGTGTTGATGTGGGGGCAACTATTCATAAAGTAAGCTATATCACCACAGAAGGCACACTTTCCTGGTCTTGAAAACTGCTGCATATTTACCTGTTCCTGCTTGATTACAGGAGTACTAGGTGTCACTGAAGCTTGCAGGTGTTGAGAAAATTGAGGAGTCACCATGGGTGAGGCCCAAGCTGGATAGTAAGGCTGAGCTGACTGAGTAATCCTGGCTGGGGCAAGTGGTCAGAGAGCTGATCCTGTGAGAAGGAACTGTGTTGCATTTACAATGTTGTCCATTGGGTAGGGATCTGATGGATGATGAGTTGTTTTAGTGATCAACAAACACTGTCAGACTTGGTTTTCCAAGTCCACCAGTAGTCTGGCTAAGAATAGCACATCTTGGTCTAGATTGGAGAGTTTCTTGTTAATAATTAGGAACTTTGATACCTTTTGGAACTTGTGCTGGTATTCTCCCAGCTCTTCTAAGGTCCACATCAGCTTGGCCTGGTATTCCTGGACTAAATATTGGATATCAGCTCAACAATAACAGTTAGTTCCTTCACATCCAGGGTATAATTTTTTTACCACTTTCACGAAATTTGTCCAACTTGCTGGTATAGCTGTGGCTTTGTCAAGGAGTTCCCATCCTTTGGACTCCTCTAAGTCTGCATACTGGATAGCTGCATGAATCTTTTGTCCTTCTGTAATACCTGTGATGGTACTAAGCTCATCTACATCTTCAAGGAACCTGGGCAATACAGATGGTGTCTTGCCATTGAACTTGGAGGCATTCTGAGTTCCCCAAAGTGGCATCTGGACTGTAGTGGCCATGGAAGCAGAGGGGTTGAGCGGAAGTGGGGTCTGGTTGGTTTGTAATGGAAGAGGGAGTGGAAGTGGTGACTGAACAAGAGGTCTTTAGGGCTCAGATGATGGCAAGGAGTTCTTGATCAAAGATATCATAATTTATTCAGCTGGAAACAAGGACTGGGAGATATAGGCACAAGGTTTAAAGTCACCATTTGAGTCAGCTTGTAGTAGGATACCTCCAGTAGTGACTTTGGAGGCATTGGTGGAGATGGCAAAGGGGTAGGTGGAGTTGGGCATGGCAAGGACTGGTTCCAAGGTGAAATGGTCTTTCAAAGAGTTAAAGGTGGATTGTTGGAAGGAAGTCCATTCCCAAGGATGGTTCTTTTGGATGAGAAGAAGGAGAGTGATAATATTAGAGTAGGAGGGGACAAATCACCAGTAGAAGTTGGCAAACCCAAGGAAGGAGCATACTTCCTTGACTGAAGAAGGGGTTGGCCATTTGGAGATACCTTTGACCTTGACTGGATCCATGACAATCCATCCTTTTAAGAGGATTATTTCTAAGTATTTTACTTGGGAGGCTGCAAAAGTGCACTTTTCCAGTCAAAGGTAGAGATTGAGGTCTTTCATGCATTGAAGGACCTGACAGATCCTCTGTTGATCCTTCAGGGGTAGGGGAATGAATTAAGAGGTCATTCATATAGATGATCAACCACCCTTCTGCAATCATGTTGCAGAAAGAGTTGTTCATAAAATGCATGAAGGTGGGAGGGGTGTTTGTCAGGCTGAAGAACATGACTGTAGGTTCAAAGAGCCCTCAATGGGTGATGAAGGCTGCTTTCCACTGGTCTCCATCTCAAATGCAAACATTGTTATAACCCCATTGCACATTGAACTTGGTGAAGACAGATGAGTCTTTGACCTTGTCTACAAGGTCTGAAATCAAAGAAAGGGGATAGGCATCTTGGATGGTATGTTGGTTTAAATATTGGTAGTCCTAACAAGGGCAAAGTTTGCCATTCTTCTTTTTGATGAAGAAGAAAAGCAAAGCTTGGGGGGATTTGGAAGAGCAGATCTTTCCTAATGCCAAGTTTTCATTGATGAACTCATCTGTAGCTTTTCATTCATCAGGGGACAGGGGGTAGAGCTTGCCAATCTTTGAAATAAAAGAGTTGGTCAAGTTGATTGTGTGGTCATAGGGTTAAGAGGATGGTACATGGTCAGTGGACTCTTTCTTGAAGATAGAAGAGTAAGAGGCATAGGCAGGAAGTAGGGTGACTTTATGGATGGGTTCTTAGGCTATGGTGAGTTCAGTAGCTTGAGAGATGCAAGCAAGCTCAAGGATGATAGAGTGTGTGGGGTGATATTTCTGTCTGTAGGTGAGGACTCTCTGGGCAGTGTAATATCCAGTGGTCACTTTTGTGAATTGTTCTGCAGAGGGCTTTTCTAGATACTGCATAAGCCCTTCTTCTTCAAAGGTAGAGTTATAGGTATGAGAGGTTGTCAGGTAGGAGTACAGTTCATTTCCCTTATCAAGAGAGGGGTCAATGCTGACAGTTCCTTGCTGCCAGTTGATATCCAGGTTGGTATTCTAAAGCCAAGGATGTCCAAGGATCACCTTTTGCTTTCCTAGGTGTAATATGAAGAATTGAATCTTCTGGGTAATTCCTGTGATGGTTATGAAGAGGTGGGCAACATAGCATACTCTGGAGTTTAAGGAAGAGTCAACATTGTGGGCCACAATGGTCTGGGTGGTTCATTGTACAGGGATTTGTTTTTGAGAGGTGAAGCTCCAATCAAGACAATTGATTTCTGCCCCAGAATCAATGAGAGCAGTGGTGGCAATGATTTTCTGGGTCTTTTTGAGGTAGATCAATGAAATTGGCATAGTTAGAGATTTACAAGTACAGGACTTATGGACTGGAGGGGTTCACATTGCTCAAGCCCTCCTTACTGAAAACCCTTCTTTTCAGTGAACATGGCAGCCAGCTACCCCACACTCATAGGTTCTTCATTTCACACAGAAATGGTCTCTTTTTCTTTGTCCCAAGAGTCTCTGACAACAATCTTTCTGGTAGTTCAGATAGTGGGAGTAGGAGGTAGTTTCTGGCATGAGAGACATTCCCTGCTAATGTGGCCAGGTTTCTTACAGGCAAAACAAAGGCCTTTCTTTCAATATTCAGTAGCCTGAAAGAAGAAGAGACAGTCTACATCCACATTTGGGTCTTTAAGGGGGATGTGGTACTGAGGGGGGATGTAGTGGATGGGAGCATCCAAGCAGGCAATACAATCAGCTTGGTTCCATTGGGACTTAAACTATCAAGCTCACTTGTGCCAGTCAGCAAGGATGGTGGAGATGATGTCCATGGAATAGATGCATTGCATGAGGGGAGTGGGAAGTCCAGCAGCAAAAAAAGAGATGAGAATGTGGGCATCTTTAGTTTCATCAAGTTCCACTTCAACCATTTTCATGGAGAAGAGGGTGGAGTAGTAGTCAAGGGGATCAGTGTCAGGGTGAGGGTGTTTCAGGCTCAAGGTCTTGGTGGTGGAGAGCCAGTTAAGGGCTTCCTGCTAGATATTGATATGTTTGAAGGTGAGAAGGAACTTCTTCTCAAAGTCAGTGAAAGTTCTGAAGGAATTGGAGGCAAGGATGGCAGATTGAAAGGTGGAGGCCCAGGTGGCTGCTGAGCCCTTCATTATATAGGAGAGGGCAAAGGCTATCATCTTTGCCTCCTTGTTGTATACTTCATTGTTGACCAACAAATAGGTCTTGATCATGTTCAGCCATCTCTTGGCTTTGGCATGCAACCCATCATAAGCCTCAGGTGTTCCAATCCTAAGCTCAATGGATTTAGTAGACATTCTGGAAGGAAGTGATGGTGGCAAAGGGGTTGGTTGTTAAAATATGACAGGTCTCTGTAAAGAAGGAGGGAAGGGTGGGGTAGGAGGGTGAGGGTGAGTAAGGAGGGAGCTTAGGTCACTAGTGAGCTGTTTGGTTTCTTCATCTATCTCAGTCAGACAATTGTTTGAGTTGTCAAGGGAAGGGGAAGGAGAATGAAGTTGCTTGGATTCTGAGGAGGAGGAGGGAGTATGGTCCCTTTGAAAGAAGGAAAGGAGGTTGGGTTGCTTAGACATGGTGGGTAGGTTGCATCAAAGGCAATGAGTGCAAAGGAAGAAGCTAGTCTTATGTTAAGATTGACTCTGGGTAAGAGGTTGACCCTAGCCTTGAATAGCCTGGAGAAGACAATGATCTGTTGCCCAAGCAAATGTGGGACTTATCCTGCCTTGGTCTGTTGAGGACTTGATCTGTGAAGCTAGCAAGCTGAAGAGACAAACTCTAATGAGCTCTAAGGTCTGGGGTGAAGGAGGTATAATCAAGGGCAAAGAGAAAAAGATAGTGGGTAGAACTTGGTAGGCAAGTCATAACAATTCTAGGATATACCTGGCTCAATGAGCATAACACCCAGATTGACTGGAAAAAAGGGACCATAATTCTCCCTGAATGTCCAGAGCTCTGCAATTATAAAGAAATATCCAGAGTAGTCTGTAAGGCTGAAGAATGAAAACAAGAGTTAGGGGTAGAACAGAAGCAAAGCACATCAAAGACAGCTGAAAAAAAAGTTGCATGAGAAGTAGTGCCCAAGGTGTACCATCCATATCTCCAGGTGTTTGAGCAAAAGGAGCCTGAAAAAATGCTGGTGCACAAACCATGAAATCATGCCATCAAGTTAAAAGAGTCCTTTGTCCTGTGCAAAGGGTGAAACATCACCTCAGCCCACAGGAGCAGAAAGAGGTGGATGAGTTTATTGACAACCAGCTCCAAAAAGGATACATCTGTCCATCCAAGTCTGAACGGACTATGCCAGTCTTCTTTGTCCTGAAGAAAGATGGTCAGAAATGGATGGTGCAAGACTTCTGATACCTAAATGAGCACACCATTTGCAATAACTATTCCTTGCCCCTCATCTTGCAACTGGTAGACCAGTTAAAAATCACCCAGCTCTTTACCAAGATGGATCTCTGATGGGGCTACAACAACATACAGATCAAGGAAGGAGACAAATGAAAGACCACATTCACCTGTCATTGCAGCATGTTTAAACCACTCATCATGTTCTTTGGACTCTGCTACTTGCCCACTACCTTTCAGAAAATAATGAATGAGATCTTTGCAGACATGTCCAAAAGTGTTCTGGTATACATTGACAGCCTCGTGATCTTCACTCCAACCAATGACTGATGGGCCCATGAAAGAGTGGTACTGGAAGTGTTGTAATGGCTCAAGGAAAATGATCTCTTCATCAAACCCTCTAAATGTGTTTTCTCAGTGTAGGAAGTAGAGTTTCTCAGAATGATAGTCAGAGTAAATGGAGTAAGTATGGATGTGGAAAAGTGAAGGCCATCACAGACTGGCCAGAACCCAAGGATGTTAGGGGAGTATGCTCATTCCTCAGTATGATGAACTTTTATTGCTGATTTATACAGGACTTCACCAAGATGGTGCAATCACTGTATAACCTCACAAGAAAAGACAAACCATTCTGTTGGACTGAGGCCAGGCAAAAGGCCTTCCAGGCACTCAAGGAGGCCTTTACCACTGCCTCCATCCTGGCATACCAAGATAATAACAGGCATTACAGGCTGGAAAGTAATGTGTTTGTGTTCACAACTGGTGCTGTACTATTGGTGAAAAAGGACAACAAATGCTCAGCATAATCTGTGCCTTGGAAATGTGGAGACACTACCTGAAAGGAACCACCCACAAGTTCCAGATCTGAAATAATCACCAGAATCTCACCTGGTTCATGACCCAGCAAAATCTCAATCACTGGCAAGCCCAATGGGCCCAGTATCTCTCTAGGTTCAATTTCAAGTAATTCCACAAGCCAGGAACAACAATGGGGAAAGTGGATGCCCTCAATTAGAGGGAGAACTTGACAGTCAGTAATAAGAATAACAACCAACAGGTATTAGTCATTCCATCCAAGACCATAGGCTCACAACAGGTGGTAGATATGACACCAGTCATCTTGCATCACAGTAAAGATGAGCTAATGAATGCAATCACTCATGAAACCATCTAGCTCCCCATGCCAGTACAGAAGTGGTTGGAAGAGTCCAGCTATGAGATAAAGGACAGCTGTTGCATGAAGAATGGCCAAGTTTTTGTTCCCCCTGCATGCCACTCCCAGGTCCTCAAACTCCATTATGACAATCCCATCACAGGCCACCCCAGTGTCCAGCACACCCTGGAACTCCTCTGCCACCACTATAACTGGCCATTTATTGGCAAAGACATTCAAGAGTACATGCATTATTGTATTTGCTGTGCCCAGGTAAAACCATCCAACATGCCACCTGCTGGACAGCTCATACCCCTTGAGGTCCCAGACAGGCCTTGGTAGGACATCTCCATTGACTTCATCACCAAACACCCTCTCTCCAACTTCTGCACTGCCATCCTCACTGTTATTGATCATATTTTGAAAGCAATCAAACTTGTCCCCTATGACATCATGTGCACTGCTGTTGACCTTGCCAACATTTATCTGCATCATGTCTGAAAGCACCATGAACTACCCCAAAGCATTGTCTCCAACCATGGGCCCTAATTCACCTCCAGGGCTGGGCAGGTTACTAGGTAAGGGAGTGTGTGTTACACTTTGTGCCTCCAGCACTACACTTCCACTCCTTCCTTCCCTACATCTCCTTCTTTAGCCATAGGTACCCATGCCATAGTGCTGCAACTTGGTAACATTCGCCCTTGCTCCCATGCCACCTCAGCATAGGCTTATAGCATTAGGGCACCTGACCAAGGTAGCACAAAGCCCCTTTTACCTAAGTAGCTGATGCCACAGCGACTGCGGATCATGCCATTGCTCGCCATACTTGCTGTTACGATCGTGCTGTACTCGATGCTACGCATGGGCCCCGGTCTACTTTTTCCTTGCTTTTTGGCCCTTAGCTCAGTCGCTCACACTCCCTCGCTACCATTCCAGCACCCTACGACGACCTACAATACAGTACTCCTCGCCTCTCGTCGCCCTACAGTCGCCATTCATCTCCGCCCCCACTACGGCTCCCTGCACGTGACCTATAGTCCCACGGTCACCTGACGATATACGACCCATCAGTGATGCCTCGCGGCACAGTCCTGCACCAGTCACATGACCCCACACATGATACGACCCAGAAACTTCGCACAGCCACTCGGCACAGCCCCGTGCCCCGGATAGGCATGGCCCTGCAGCGCCAGACCCCAGTACTGATAGATAATGATATCCCTTGAGATGTAGAGACAGACCCCGGACTCTTTTACAGTCGCCCGGCATACACACACACGGCACATGCACGAACCGCTACCCGCTATACAGTTTGTACCCCACGGATAGGCTCACGCATTGGCTCTCACCCTACGGACTCGCTCAACGGACCCATAGCCCTGACACCACCTTCGGCACTCCACACATTCCGGTCCTGCTCCGCAGTCCTGTATCACGCCATATCGCACCATACTCATGCAATCGCTCGCCATCGCACCGCCCTCGCACCTCGGCCAATAGCGATACACGCGCATAGACACCGGCATGACTCAGACAGGCTCATAACCAATGGCCATTCGCCCTCATCACAGCCTACGCCTTACGCCGTACAGCCCCGCATAGCCGCGCACAGCCCCACACTGCCTAAGAGCATAGCCCCATCTGCACAGAC
This sequence comes from Tylopilus aff. callainus, assembly GCA_038093995.1. Classification (NCBI taxonomy): domain Eukaryota; kingdom Fungi; phylum Basidiomycota; class Agaricomycetes; order Boletales; family Boletaceae; genus Tylopilus; species Tylopilus aff. callainus. Next base: position 5,693 of record JBBPTI010000111.1, on the reverse strand, counting down.
CAAGACCCTCTTTGACCTACAGAGACCCACAGACTCCGCAGACCATATACGGTAACAAAGCTGGCCCTTGACGGACCATATGTAGTAATAGTGTACAAATACCTACAAACATTGTAACAGTATATAAGCCCTAGCCGCTATCCTCCTAGACCCCAGCTTATCATTGATGGGTAGTGGCTACTACAGCTACTAGACCTAGACCCACAATGCCGCTGCTCCACTAGGGTCTTGAAGGCTATCGACTAGGCTACTGTATAAATGCCAATTGCCTTCCCCGTTCATATTGCACGATCAGTAAGACCTACGACAGCAAGGCTCCCCTTGACGACACGTTGCAACTCTCACCATCGCCATCAGCACTCGCCACTACTAGCCCTAGGCTTGACAGCTCCGGCTCGAGTTGTTTCACTTGCACACTCCAGTCCCACACCAATGGCATTACTCCCGCATATCATATGATTCCCTTATTTCCTTTTCCCTCCAATTGCAGAACTCCCACTATTGCGCCATCGCTCATCATCCTATCCCACACTAATAGCCAATACCCCTTAGTACAGCCCCGCTCACACAGACCAGGCCAGTTTCTGTCTTGCATTTCCATACTTAGTAGTCTTGCCCACCCTAACGCAATTCAGATGGAGTTCCAACCTAGGTAGCTAGTAGTATATAAAACCCCCCTGTAATTGTCAGAACTTCAATCAATTCTTCTTGGGTCTTCCCTCACAAGGCATCCAGTTATAAGAAGTTCGACTCATCATCTATCCTTTCATACACTTTTGTACACCCTCTGCCACACAGCCAAAGGTACTTAGTGCCCGAGGTTGTTTCAGTGTGAGTAGGAAATGTATGATATAAGGGAGTAACACCATTGGTGTGGGACCAGAGTGCAGGGGGGTTGCATGTGAAGGCATTATCTGCAGTTACTATGGTGTCAGCACTTAGGTAACAGGGGCTTTATGCTATCTTGGTCAGGTTCCCTGATGCTGTAAGCTTGACTGTAGTATGGGAAATGAATGTGGGTGTTACTGAGCTGTGGCAAGGTGGTGTGGGGAAGTAGAGCTGGATATGGTGGTGTAGTGAGCAAGTGTAAGAGAGTGTAGGAGAGAAGGATGTAGTGTAGGATTGGAGCATAATATGTCCCCCTTTTTATGACCCAGATTCCAGATGGGCAGAAGGGAAGAGGGAGCAGAGATCCAGTGTGGAGATGGAGCAAGGGGCAGCAGGGTGGGCATGATGGAATGCAGCAACAGCATCAGCAGCATGAGTGAGGTTAGAGCAGGGCTCCCAGGTATATTCAGAGATGTCATAGCCTTTCCAGTGGACAAGATACTGGAGGCCATGTCTGCATGAATGAGAGTCAACAATGTAATCAACCTTGAATTCACTGTCTGGGATGTTAGATAGGATGATGGGTGGAGTAGGAGCAGGGGATGGTTGACCCAGGAGAGGCATGATGTAGGGCTTGACATGGGACATTTTAACCATAGGATGGATGCAAAACAAGAAGGGGAGGTGAAGCTGAATAGCATTGGAATCAACAAGGGTGGAGACCAGGAAGGGGCTGAGCCAACAGTCCAAGAGTTTGGGGGTGTGTGGAGTGCAAAGGTGCTCAGAGGAAAGCCATACTTGGTCTCCAATGAAGTAGGAGGGGGTGTCAGAGTGATGTCAATCTGCAGCTTTCTTTATGCACTCTTGGGAAACATGGAGCTGATCCCAGGCATTGGCCAGATGATTGGCATAGCAGTTGGTGAGATTGTTGGTGGTTGGTGAGGGGATAATGGTTGGTTCTAGACCCAGGGTTGGCAAGTAGCTGAGTGTGAGCTGGAAAGGGGAATGTCCAGTAGAAGAGAAGACTCAGCTGTTAAACTCATGAGGGATCTCTGTTGCCAGCTCCAGATTGCTTCCTGCCTCTTCATTGCTTATCATTTCCAGACCAATGGCCAGACCAAACACATGAATTGAGAAGTAGGCCAATACCTCTGCCTTTATGGCTCTAACCATCCAGACTCCTGGGCCAATTAACTACCCTTTGCCTCACATAGTTTAGTTGGAGTCTAAATCTAGCCACCATGTAGTATATAAACCCACCAGTAGCAAGGTGGAACTCCAATCAATTCTTCCCTCAAAGGGCACCTGCTATAAGAAGCTGATTACCCTTTTGCCTATGCTCCACTATCCTTTTACTACACAACCAAAGGTACCTAGTGCCTGAGGTTGTTTCACAAAACTATTGCAATGGTATTGCTGTTTTGAAATTAACATATTGCCACCATTTCTGGACCTAATCACATGACCCAAGGGTCAGTTTGTAACCAAGAGTTTGTACTTTGTTTGTTCCCACCAAAGCTAAGTGAAACTCCCATATATGGTTATGGTACACTTCATGCACTGTCAAGGCTAAATATTGCAACAGTTTTGGAGGTCACTGTAAAAAGTCATGACACTTTCTGCAGCCACTACTAGTGCAAATCCAGCATGAGTGAAAGGTTTAAAGTAGCAGACCCATTTGATTTCTTTGTCATGCTTGTTCCAACCTTCCTTATATTAGATTAGACCCTCTTAAAATGAGCTATATTATTGATTGCCTCAAGGTGTTTTTTTGTGCATCACAGCACCTCTAACTTGCTACTGTTGGACTTCCCATGTCATGGCCCATGAGTCAGTACTGCCTTCAAAAGGAAATGAGAACAATCATCTTATTCTGGTTTCCTTTTTTGTTGAATGCTGAATCCTTGGCTCATACAATGCTTACTGCCTTTCAGTAGGTTGGTCAGGCATGGTGAAAAGGTTACAGTGGGCAGGAGGTAAATCTAACTAATAAACTATGCCTATGCATGGGCTATGCCACCCACCCAGCTGTCTCTAAGGCACAACTTTTTGAAGTTCATTTTCTGCAGTATTTTGCAAATTGCTGTAAACAAATTCTTGTTTTGTTGCATGCATGCAGGATAGACATACTCGTAACATGGGTTGCATAAACAATTGTTCAATTAGAGTCCACTAGCGAGTTGAACTGAGTTCAGAGTACCACAGGTACATTGACTTGCGATAAAAAGCACATTTGACACAAGTGATCCACTCATACATCACATGCACAAGGGATCATGATCAAGGAGCAGTGCATAGCAATAACAACGACCCATGAGAAAAGATGAATCCTTCGATAATGAACATGGGATCCCGAAAAGAAGAGGGTTTCTATGTGCATCACAGCATGCCATGAAAGAAAGCGGGGAAAGCGGGGAACCAAATAAGATGTCGTCAGGCGTGAGAGTGAGAAATGAGCAAAGCAGACACGAAGCATAACGAAGTGTTAGAAAATACGAGACGAGTACAGATGTAATGAGTAGGATATCGCCTACGTTGACTTGTCCACCATGCGTTTCCGTTTCTTGAGCAAGCTGACTCTGGGTCCGTCTGAATTGGTCTCAGGGATTGCGGAGGAGATTCGAGGAATCAGTGTCCGGCGCTTTCGCTTTCCCCGTCGAGACTCAAGGGGATATTCACATTTCAGATGTCGCCGGGCACATTGACTGAGAAAGGAAACATATATGAGCACATACTCGGCAAACAGAAATGTATTATGGAAATCAGCAGGGATTAGGTGTTTGAAGGGAGATAACTGGCAAGCCCCAAAAGTAGACCCAGTCCATTGAATCTGATACGGGCATGGATCCAAATCGGCACACACGGGCAAAGTACTAGATGTATTGTTTAGACAGAAGATGTACTCACTTGCACGTCTTGTCCTTGCTGCCCGGTTGGGGTGGGCCACAGGCAATCTTGCGTCCTCGACAGAACAGGCATGCCAAAACAGGCTTCTTATCTGGGGACCGCTTTGAATGTGGTGCGGGGGAGAGGCGGAGAGAGGACTGTGGAGAGGAGGATCGCGAACGGCGGCGATGCGAACGAGTGGCTGATGGCGAGGGATATGGTTGAGAGAGCGAGTGAGAGAACGAGATTGGGAGAGCAAGTATGCTGAGCATGAATGATTGACTAGGGACTGTGAAATGGGGCGCACGAGTGGAAGAGTCCTCCCAGGAGGCGTCGTGGACAAACGACGGAGACCTTGTGTTCTGTGCACCGCCCTGGAAATACGGCGGGGGATAAGGCAACGAGTCCATCGGTGGTTCGTCGTACGTGGCTGGGATGGGCCTCTGGTCGTCCACACACCTCTCTGGTGGTGTTGCACTCGCCAAGCTGTTGTCATCGTGCTCAGGCAGAGTGTACAGCTGACAAGTGATGGCAGGCAAGGCAGAGTTAGAGTATGTCGTGATACCCTATCAGAACATGAGGCGGCGGGAACAACGTCAGCATCAAGTGGCACACCTCGTTGGGTTCCTGTTTGATCAGTTGCCAATCATGGACGGGTGTGGCCAGTTGCGGGCCGGGATGCAGACCACGAGTTGGGACAAGGCCATCGCCAAGAGGGTTCTGGAGGGTGTATGACTTGGTGGAGAAGACGGGGGGGTCGAGGTGGAGTACATGGTGCTGGAGGGGGTTGTGGAGGACAAAGGTAGCATCAGGCTCGTTCGGGGAGGGGATGAGGACTGGCTGCCCGTAAATGCGGTAAAACTGGAGATCAGACTCGTCGAGCGAGGCAAAGTAGGCGCTAGACTGGAGCTCCTCAAAGGAAAAGGAACGCTCCATGCGGACCTGCGACACATGTTTGCATGTGCAGTTAACAGGGAACAGAAGCTTACCTGGACGTCGAACTCGGACTCGTGTCCGCTGCAAGGGTAGTGGTGAGGGTGGTCATAATGAAGATAAAAGGGGGAGTGCATTTGGGATGGGGAGGCAGGCCAGGGGACGAGTTTATAAGCTGGACAAAAAGTCCATTTCGAACCACAACCCCGGGTTCAGAAAAAAAAACAAATAATTAACGGAAAAAGGGGAAGAGGCGACGCCTGCCTCGGGTGGGCCATTAGGAGCGGTTGGGTCAGTTGGGTCGGTAAATAGATGCACCTCGTATAACCTAAATTAGTATTTATCTCTCAGTTAAGCACCGAGGCTATCAATTATACTTTTTGTGGTTTATCAAATTATCAAATTCCCCAGACACATCACAAAACTAGGTTTTTCACCCACTGCTTTGTGCCTTTGGCACAAAGTTATTGTAGTTGGAAAATGCTAGTTATGAGTCACACCATATTTTTTAATCACAGTCCCTAGCTTTCATGTATTTCTATCAATTCTAATTCTTATACAAATACTACAAATCAAAGTTCCAAGTTTTTAAACACTTCTCTCCAAACTATATTGGTAGTTTTGATATCTCTTTGATTTATCCCAAATAAAACCTTGATGTTTCTAGGATGAGCACAACATGAAAGTGCCACATATAATTGTCCATGAGAGAAAACAGGTGACCTCAAATTAAGTCCAACATATTTCAAAGTCTATTTTTGTGATATATTGATAGTCATAGCATACACCAAGTAAATAGGAAATTAAAATCTTCTGAAGAGAACAGGTGAGTCTGTTGAAATTGGAACAAGCCCAGCTGCAATCCTGAGCATCACTGGACCAGACTGCAATACAAACATACACTGAGCAACAAAAAATGTTGCAATGTTTGCAACATTTTCAATGTTTGATGAATATCAAACTACCCATTAATGCTAGACCCCTAAACCTATATATTGTCAGATAGCCCTAATCAAGGGCTTTCTGAAAATATATACATTGCTTAT
>JBBPTI010000110.1:0-23434 GCA_038093995.1 Tylopilus aff. callainus | reverse complement strand
TGATATGTCGTGATGGTGATGTCATGGGGCTGTGCAAATAAGGGCTGGACCGCTTACTAAGGTAATCACAGCTTTGTGCTGCCATCGTGTGGCGTGTGAATGCTGTTAGTAAGCGGGGCTCTTTACGCGTACCCGGGGCCTAGGACGGGTGAGAGATAGGGGGAAAAATAGGGGCGAAATAGGGGCGAAGCGAGGTCGTAACAATAGTGGTGTGATATGACGTAAAGGGGGCTGTGCAAAGGGGCTGGACTGCTTACTAAGGTAAACACAGCTTGGCGCTGCCATCGTGTGGCGTGTGAATGCTGTTAGTCAGCAGGGCCCTAGGGTGTATCGCTATCTCAGAACGGTGTGGAAAAAAGGGGAGAGGGTGCAGATAGGGGCGAAAAGACAGGGGCGCGGGCGAGGTCGTAACAGCGACTTCGTTTCATGCAAGGATACAATCATGGTATGTTGTGTTTGCTATTATGAACTACATTTCACTAACCATTTTCACACTGCTTAGCCTTGTCACCGCAACGCAAACCATGATTATCTCGTCACTAATGGTTTGTCGTTCACCACGTACGCATTTCATGTCACTAATATTATTTCCTCGACAGTCATCTCCTGGATTGTTGCCTACTATCTACTACCACCATCAGACCAAACTCGACATTGATGAATCCAGATCGCACCCAAGGGCATCAACGCGAAATCAGTCCTACTACCACACTGCAGAATCGCCGTTTCAGAAAAGCCACTTGAGATGTATCTTCAACCACGCCAATGTTTCTACCATAAACGGACATTCGTAGGCCAACTGGATCATGACACATTTATCCAGCCTGGAGCAAGGGATAAGGATGTGAGAGGTACTGTAGTGGAGTTTTGACCAATGTAATACACTCCCGGAATGAATATGAGTTGGATTACCTTAAATGTCATTTTCAGTGATTTTGTACATGAGCATGCAATGGATTGCTTAGAAAGACTCGATAATCCATTCTAATGTATGCTGACCATTATCAGACATGGGAATGACATGTTCTCCTTATCAGCCAGCGGAGTGTTGGTAAGATTAGCGGCACATGATGATGATGTAAGGATGGTTGTCATGCCATGATCATGAACATCGTTCTCCATTATAATGTCTTAAAATGGTATGTGGGAAATGGGCCCCTTATAATGAATGTGCATGACTAAACATGGTCGCAGAAAAGTTGTGACATATGTAGCGGTATTTAGTCTATGAAGTTAAAGGTGCACAGTGCCTCAAGGCACATGTGAAGGTCAGGAGGTACATTGGATACAGTCACATGGAGACACAAATAGAGGAAGGAGACAGACTTTACTTTTATGTTTTATGTTTTTATGGTTCTATTGTGTTTTGTTTAGATGGTATATGAGGAGTGGAGAGAAGTGGAGAAAGGCATAGAGTCTATTAACAGTCTTTTCAGTACATAGGAGAGAGCGCCAGATGAATCCCGGGGTGGAACAGAGAGGAGGAACAGGTATCATAGGAGACCATGGACTTATAGGTCCGGGTTGTTGAAGTCCACGTCTGCTTCATCCAGTTCAGGGACTTCTTCTCCTGCTAGCCTGTCTAGGCTTTCGTCATTGAGACCAGTAAGGCTTGTAACAGGAATTGAGGATCTGGAATGAGGGTAGTAAGGGATAACATGAAAAGCTGCATAGTGCAGCTTGGAGACTGCGCCATCCAACTCAGCCAAGATATATGATCCTCTAGAAGTCTGGTGAAGGACCACCATTGGACCAATGTACCTAGGCTTTGTCTTTTGGTTCAGCTTTTTCTCAACATGGGTATTATGAACAAGGACTAGACTTCCAGGGCAGAAGTTGAAGTCCGTGATTCGGTTCTTGAAAGTGGTCTCAAAGTGCTTGATCAAGTCAAAACAGGCCTTCATTACATGCTCCCAAATCAACTCCAAGTTGTCCTGACACTTTTGAAGTTGGCATGCTCGCCAGGTGATCAGTCCGGACAGAGCGAAAGGATCTGTTTCTGGTAGTGGGACAAGAAAAGTAGCTTCAGCAAGATCAAATGGAAAGAGTGGTTCAATGCCATGAACCATAAAATATGGCAATAGACTGGTGGAATGGACCACTGTCACACACTCAGCCCAAAAGACTGAGTGAGTGGCAGTATGCCAGCAAGACTCCCCCCCTGGGGAACTTTTGATGATGGACTCCTGGACATCAAAGTGATGCCGTTTGACCACCCCATTTGCCTGGGAGTTGTAGAGGGAGATGCAGATGTGGTGAATACCATACTGGTCCACAAGGACATCTAAACCCTGGAGAAAAGCAGGGCCATTGTCAGTTACAATTTTGGAAATGGGACCCCAACAGCAGAGGAGGTCTTCAAAGAGAAAGGTGGCAATCGAGGTGCCATTCTCAGACTGCAGCATATGCCATTCTGGGTAAGTGGTCAGAGTGCAGTGGGCCTGGATGATATATCTATATTTGCTGGAGTGGGGCATTAGCATTGTGTCAACATGTACTTTCCAAAAAAGTCTGCCAACAACTGGGACAGTTGGAGGAATATGGAAGCGAGCAGTCTGACAAATTTGGCATTCATGGCAAGTACACATGAACTACTTGACATCATCAACCAGCATTGGCCACCAGAAGCAAAGGAGTAACTGAGTATGGACTGTGTAGACACCTTTGTGCCTGAGGTCATCATGTGCCTCCTTAATCAGTCTGTACCAGCAGTCTTCTGGTATGATGAGCTGGTGTCATCCATGAGGTTCATGGCACCATAAAGAATCGTTAAGGATGAAGAACTTTGTCGCCAAGTTTACAAAGGATTGGAACTTGGTGTCTGAGAGGTCAGTGGGGTGTATATGGGAATGAAGGAAGTCTCAGATTACGCGGATGCAGGCCTCTTGTGCCATAGCTTTAGCGGACCATGGGATGATAGGTATGTCTGTAGGGTGATTCTGGTCAGTGGAGGCAGAGGAGAAGACCACAGTGTAAGGTCAAGTAGACCAAGGCTGCAGTGCAGGTGAAAAAGCATAGTCCATGGACATAGGCAGACCAACGCAGAGATATAAGAAGGGGGCAAATGGTAGGTATGAATGAGGTAGTGTGCGATCGTTAATAATAACGGTAGCGAAGGAATAGGCCTGGTCAAGCCAGTCCTTGATGCTCCCTTCTTCAGAAGGATCCTTATCAGAAGGAGGGCACCAAGAAAGACCATCTGGACCTGCATGCCATGTCATGGAGACATGATGAATCTGGAAATGGAACAAGAGGATACCTGCAATCTATCAATTGATGGTCGCATTGGGCTGAAGGTCTGGGTTGTTGATCATTCCCTGGACATATTTAGTGTCCATTTCTATGATGAGGTTAGCAATACCGAAGATGAAGACCCTAACTGAGTGAAGCGCCCAAAAGAGTCTGTAAAGTTTGAGTTTCACCTGTGAATAGTGGCTCTTGACTTCCATAAGGCTAATAGAACCAAAACGGTTTGGATAGTGCTTGCCATCCTTGCCTTCTTGTGATAAAATGAACCTGACCACTATGACTGAGGTGTCTACAGCAAGGACAACCTCTTGGCCAGACTCATAGTCCAAGCAGCGGAGTGCGGGGGACTTAATAATCTTGTCCTTGAGATGAGCCATCACATCTTTCTGAGCATCACCCCATTCAAAGGGGACACCCTTTCATGTGAGATTAATTAATGGTCAAGCGAGAGAGGTGAAATTACAGATGAAAATGTGGATGACACTGCAGGTATCAAGAAAACTGCAGACTTGGGTAAGGTTTTTGCAGTCTGGCCAGTTCATAATCTTTTGGACCTTGGCCTCATACACTATATGTCCTTTGGGGGTGCACTTGTGCCCAACAATGGTGGTGTCTGGGGCTGCAAGTATGAACTTCTTGGCAGAGACCATTGCATTGATGTTTTGCAATCACTGTAAAATACAGTGAATGATGACAAGGTGATTCCAAATAAAAAGACAGATTTCTGGATTCTTGGGAATGGTCTTGTAGGATCTGTCAGGCCGCTGGTGCCTTGTAGTCTCGGACTTCACAGGCAAGTTGTTGACAAATGGCATAGTATGGTGTGGAATCTCATCCTGCAAAATAAATGCCATATTGGCTTGGTAAATTTGGACTGCATTAGTATGGCCCATGGGAAGAGTGGTGAGATGATGGGGACCGAGCAGGCTATTAAAAGTCGTCATATCTTGAGAGTCCACATGCAGAGGTCTTTGGTCGTAACCAGCGAAGAGGTCCATCATACTGTATACTGCATACCCACCGAAGGATTCGGTGAGATGCTCAACAAACAGCAGGACAGAGGAGTCCCTGATGGTCACGGCATTGAGGGGTTGAAGGTTGTGGACAAGGCGAAGAGTTTTGCCATTCTGCTTCAGGATACAGAACCAGCATGAGTGATAGGCTGTAGCTGATGGCTCATATACGCCTGAAGGAATGCAGTGTAGAGATTGGTATGTCTCTACAGTTATACAACACTTACTTTACCCCTTTTCATCGCTTTCCATATTTTCCAGTTGATTCATTACCTACTAGAATAGTCTGGTCAGACTATTTAGTCTTCTACTGACCAGCTGGACTACTTGGACTTCTATTGACCAGCTGGACTACTTGGACTTCTATTGACCAGCTGGACTACTTGGACTTCTATTGACCATGTGTCTGACTTATCACTGATCGGACATATTGGTCCCATAATAGTCTCAACCCCTTAACATAGAGCTTCTTTTGGATGAGTAGCTAGGATTCAGGCATACCTGAACTATAAAAAATTTGTACTTGTCATTCTGCAATGGGAGCTACTGTTTGGCTCACATCATGCACCACTCAGGACCATCTCCCTCCACTGTTTTCACCTCCATACCATTTCTTAGGCTGTACCAACAGTCACCTACCTTTCTATGACTGGACTACTGATCCCTACAAGTCTGGACTACCACCAGACTATTTGTACACCCCAAGACTTCACTCAGGACTAACCCTCTTTCCACAGAGTCCCTTTGGGGCGAACATACATTCACTCCCCCCTTTACTCAGACACTCCTTGGTGGCCAGGACTAACTGGTATTTTACCTACCAGTCCACTCACCCACCTTTTAGTCTTTTCAACTGGAGCCCACCACAAGGGACTCTGAAAAGGGTTCCAGACGAAGTCTTTGGCTGACACCACACTGCTTAGAAATAGAAAATTTACTTGCAGAGTTCCGGAACCTTGAAATCTCAGACAACTCTGAATTTTTCAGACAGGTTTCCCCTAATGACGTGCAACATAATCATTTGACCCTTCCTAAGATCTTCTTTTTGGGAAGCATCTTACCATTGGAAGGAGGAACAACCTTTGGAACTGAAGAAGAAGACCACTCTGATTGGCTAGCACACACTCACCTCTGCCATAGTTTCCCTTTTCCATCAGGGGACACACAGCCACCAGATCCTATACCTGCTGTTAGCGCTGCAGGGTCTGATCTCCTCAGAAGCGAGGATGTTTTTGCCAACGACACAAGCTTCAGACATCTAGTCCCTGGAGCATTTATACATTTGACCCCCCAGGCTACTGGAGTCTAGGAAGGATGATCCTCAAAAAAAGACCCACCTTCACCTTGCACTCCGGAGTCACCACTTACTCCCCTCTCATCCTCATCATCTGCATCTCTATCTTACCTCCTCCACCCGTCTCAATCAACATTGAATTTTCTGGACTACAGAAGTCTAGACCGGTCTACCATGACACCAGCACCCAATGTCCCTAGATGACCTCTTGTTCAGCCACCACTTTCACTCCCTCTTCCATTACAAACCAACTAGACCCTGCTTCCGTTCAACCCCTCTGCTTCCATGGCCACTACAGTCCAGATGCCACTTCAGGAAACTCAGAACACCCCCAAGTTCAATGGCAAGACACCATCTGTGTTGCCCAGGTTCCTTGAAGATGTAGATGAGCTTGGTACCACTGCAGGTATTACAGAAGGACAAAAGATTCACGCAGCTATCTGGTATGCAGACTTAGAGGAGTCTGAAGGATGGGAACTCCTTGATGAAACCACAGCTATACCAGCAAGTTGGACAAATTTCATGAAAGTGGTAAAAAAGTTATACCCAGGATGTGAAGGAACTAACCATTATTGTTGAGCTGATATCCAGTATTTAGTCCAGGAATACCAGGCCAAGCTGATGCAGACCTTAGAAGAGCTGGGAGAATACCAGCGCAAGTTCCAAAAGGTATCAAAGTTCCTGATTATTAACAAGAAGCTCTTTGATCTGGACTGAGATGCACTATTCTTAGCTGGACTACCAGTGGACTTGGGAAACCAAGTCCAACAGCGTTTGTTGATCACTAAAACAACTCATCATCCATCAGATCCCTACCCAATGGATGACATTGTAGATGCAACACAATTCCTTCTCACAGGATCAGCCCTCTGACCACTCACCCCAGCCAAGACTACTCAGTCAGCTCAGCCTTACTATCCAGCTTGGGCCTCGCCCATGGTGACTCCTCAATTTTCACAACACCCACAAGCTTCAGCGATGCCTAGTACTCCCATAATCAAGCAGGAGCAGGTAAATATACAGCAGTCTTCAAGACCAAGAGAGTGTGCCTTCTGCAGTGATACAGCTCACTTTATGAATAGTTGCCCCCACATCAATGCATACCTGCAGACTGGGAAGACATCTCAGGGAACTGACAGTTGTTTGTACCTCCCCAATGGGAAATGGATTCCCTGGGTTCCTAGGACATGCTGTCTCAGGGACTGCCTAGACTGGCTAGCAACACAGTCCAGTTTGGCCCTAATGCCAACAGTCACTGCAGGCATTGTTTCCCTTTTATTTCTGGACACTGATGCAATCCTAAACATTGACCCATCAGTCTTGACGACACTGGTTGCAGACTCCTGGGACGATGATGAAGAGACTGAAAGTCTGGATATGAACAACCCGGACTTCAAAGCTTATTTGTTGCATGCCTGGGCCAACTTCCAGGCAGATCAGGTAAAAGAGAAAGGTAAAAAGGTTCGCTTTAATGGAGTTGAAATACTGTCTCACAAGCCTGGACGCCCTAGCCAACGATCCCCACCTGTCAAGAAGATCATAATGCTGGAAATATCAACTAATCAGACTACACTGCCAGAACCATCCTGTATGATGTCAATACCATCAACATCAAAGGTCACTCCCTCATCCTCTCCACCAAATTTAGAACCTCGTGCTGCCCCAATATACCTGTCCTTACCATCCCCTGCTGGTCAATTCCGGTACACATTTTCTCTAGAGGATGAGGCTGCACCAAAGAAAATATTAAATTGTGTTCTGGCCACCACAGTGCCTATTCCAGTCAAGGAGCTGATTTCTGTAGCTCCAGAAGTCCAGAAACAGTTCCGAGACCTCTCTACTATGAAGTGTATCCTGGTGACAACTGATGTAGTACAGGTAAACGAGCTCACTGGCAGAGATCCAGGAGCTGTTGCTAGGCAGTTTGGTGATAGTGTTACAAGGAGTGATGATGGCCTCATTGTTGCTCACCACAGTACTCCCCTTAGGTCACTTGAGGTGAAAGTCCTGGGGACCTCACTATTAATTACTGGAGTATTGGACTCTGGTTCAGAAATTGTGGCCATGCCTAAACGGATATGGGAGACCCTTGGACTTTCAGTCCAGTCTGACCATATCATGACCATGTCAAATGCAAACACCAGCACTGAATTGACCATTGGAGTCATCAAAAACCTTCAACTGGACTTTGGTGCTGGCGAGGTTTGTGTCCAGGTCCAGGTCATCCTGTGTGCCAACTTTGACTTGCTACTCAGCCAACCATTTCACTGTCTTATGAGCACCACCACTGATGACTTCCCTGATGGCTCACAGAATATTACACTCCAGAACCTGAATTCTGGGAAGGAGTACAAGTTGCCCACCCGGTCTTGGACTGAGGGGTGCCCTTGATGTAGGCATAACCTTCCATGTGCTAACCACCAGTCCATCATTGAGATGGGTTTTTAAACATTGATGATCCACCAATCAGTTGGGGAGATTTTCCCATACATCGTAATCAATTTCTTCCTTCCTCTCCAACTTTGGTCTCGTTCTTACCAACCCAGACTTCATCTTTGTTCCATAGACCAGACTTCCGGGCTTCTCACTTTGCCTTCCTCTCATCTACTCAGTCTTCTCTCTTGCTTCACCACACTTATGCCTTTTGTTCTACATTTTCCTATGACCATAATACCTATGTATGGGCTTATAAGCCTGTCACCAAAAAGGTATGGCCAGTCATGGCCCCTCTTGAGGAGGAGTACTGTGTGCTGCGCTGTTTGCCTGATAATTCACTTTCCGGACTTATTCCATTATCTACGCACCCTTCTGATAATACCCACACATGGGCTTATAAGCCTGTTGCCAAAAAGGTACAGCCAGTCATGGCCCCTCTTGAGGAGGAGTACCACATGCTGCACTGTTTGCCTGATAATCTGCTTTCCAGACTTATTCCATTACCTACGCACCCTCCTGACTTTATCCCTGGAGAGCGTTTTACTCAGGAGCATGCTGATGCTTTAGACCTCGACCCTGCAAAGTGGCTATGGCCTGAAGAAGTATGACTAGTCTGGTGGATTGTCCTCAATCACAAAAAGGCCTTTGCATGGGTCCCAATGGAGTGAGGACACTTAAACGATCAATACTTTCCACTGGTGAAGATTCCAACCATACCGCATATGCCCTGGGTCCTCCGCAACATACCAATCCCCCCTTCTTCCTGGGACCAGGCCATTCAAATAATCAAAGACCGTATCGCCTCAGGAGTGTACAAACCGTCCACCGCAGCATACCGCTTCTGTTGGTTCTGCATGCTCAAACAAGATGGGAAGTCACTTTGTCTAGTCCACGACCTCCAACCCCTCAATGCCATCACCATCCAGGATTTGTCAGTCCCACCTTTCGTCAAACACTTGGCCGAATTATTTGGTGGTAGTGCGGTATATGATATGATGGATTTGTTTGCAGGTTATGACCAGAGACTGCTTCATGTGGACTCCCGGGACATGTCAACTTTCAATAGTCTGCTTGGTCCACATCGCCTCACAACTCTTCCTATGGGTCATACTAACACCGTACAGATCTATCAGGCAGATATGGCATTTATCCTTCAAGATGAGATTCCTCACCATACGATGCCATTCATCAATGACTTACTGGTGAAGTCCAGAGATTCTAGGTTTCAAAGGCTGGACGGGTCTTATGAGACCATTCCAGAAAACCCTGGAATTTGTAGGTTCATCTGGAATCATTTAACTGCTGTCCATAGAATCCTCCAGTGCCTCCAGAACATCAATGTGATGGTTTTGGCAAAGAAGTTTGTGCTGGCTGCACCAGAAGTGACCATCATCGGTCATAAGTGCACCTTCAAAGGGTGAGTTGCTCATAAGGCCAAAGTCCAGAAAATCAGAGACTGGCCAGAGTGCACAACCCTAACACAAGTCCAAGGGTTCTTAGGGACCTGTGGAGTGGTATGCATTTTCATTCGAAACTTTGCTTCAATTGCTCGCCCCCTCGTAAATCTGACCTGCAAAGGTGTCCCCTTCGAATGGGGTGATGCCCAATGGGAGGCTATGGACCGTCTTAAGGATGAAATAGTCCAGTCTCCTGCACTCCGATACCTAGATTATGAGTCCAACTGAGAGGTCATCCTGGCAGTGGATACCTCTGTTATCACCATTGGTTTTATCCTCTCACAAGAGGGAGCCGATGGAAAGTGTTATCCTAACCGGTTTGGGTCAATCAGCCTGACTGAGGTGGAGAGTCACTACTCCTAGGCTAAGCTTGAGCTTTACGGGCTCTTCTATGCCTTGTGTGTGGTATGAGTATTTATTTTTGGCATCACTAACCTCACAGTGGAAATGAATGCCAAGTATGTCCATGGTATGATCAATAATCCGGACTTACAGCCCAATGCAACCATCAACCGGTGGATTACAGGTATTCTTTTATTTCATTTCCAACTTCATCATATCCCCGTCCCATGTCATTCTGGACCAGACAGCCTCTCTTGTCAGCCACCCTCTGATGATGATCCCCTTGAGGAGGATGATGCTGAGGATTGGCTCAACAACACTTATTCCTTTTCTATTACCTTAATGAATGAACAATCTTTCCACTCTACCACCCCTGTCTTGCATTCCAGACTACTTAACCAGTCTTCAACCAGTCTTCCGTGCCTTTCACCACCACTTTTACTGCCTTCTCCCCTGTCTATTCTGTCTCACTCCTCTGTTTTTCCCCCATTACATAGCTTCTGATCCACCTTTGTCTCTGCTCAGTCGACCTCAGCTTCAGCAGCAGTCCAGGATGCCGATAATTCAGACTTCACTCTGATACCCTGGTCTCTGAAGGCCAATGCCAAAGAGGTGTGCATTGCCCTTATCTGTAATTTCCTCAAGACTTGCATACACCCTGCTGACATTTCAGATGCTGAATTTCAATCCTTCGTCAATTCGGCTACCAAGTTTTTCCTCCTCAATGGGTGCTTATGGCACCAGGAGCCCCATGGTCGCCACCAACTGGTCATCCCAGAACATTGGTGGTTCAGACTGATCAAGGAGGCTCACAATGACCTTGGGCACAAGGGTGTCTATACAGTCTGAACTCATCTTTTGCTCCAATTCTGGTGGCCCATGCTGGTTGACAATGTTAAATGGTTTGTCAGGACTTGTCACGAGTGCCAAATAAGGCAGACTTGTTGATTCCATATTCCCCCTCTCGTTCCTGTTGTAGGTGGACTATTTTGCAAGGCTCACCTGGATACCATGCTCATGTCTAAATCTGGTGGTTACAAGTATATAGTCCAGGCCAGATGCACTCTCACTTCCTACCTGGAATGGTGCATGCTGTGTTCTGAGAACTCCATCACACTGGCATCCTTCATTTTTGAGGATATACTTTGCTGATGGGGCCTGCTGGAAGAAATTGTTACTGACAATGGACCTGCATTTATCCAAGCTCTTAACGTTCTTGCTGACCGCTATAGTATCCAACATATTTGTATTTTGCCCTACAATTCTCAGGCCAATGGCATCATTGAGTGCTGCCATTACGATGTCTGGGAGGCCATCGTCAAAACTTCCCAGGGGGGGAAGACTCACTGGCACCTTGCTGCTCACTTGGTCTTCTTGAAATAACCTCAGGTGCAAGGCACAAGGAGGCATTGAGTGGAACAAAGCAAGATGAAAGCCCCAGGTGCAATGCACAAGGGGGCAAGTAGCAAAGTGAAGCAAAACAGGAAAGTGAGTCAATCTCCTAGTATGTGGGTGCCTTGTGAGGGAAGACCCAAGAAGAATTGATTGGGGCTCTGATATAATACAGGCAGTCTTATATACTACTACAGAGCGGTTTCAAGCGGAGCCTAAACTAGCTAAGGGCAGGCATGGTTACTAAATAAGGAAGTGTGAGACAGAACCTGGGCTGGTCCGTGCAAGGGAGGCGATGCTGAGGGGTAAATGCTACTGGAGTGGGAAGGGGTGGTGAGCGATGGTGCCATCGTGAGGTTAATGCCATTGAGGTGGGAACAGATGGCATACTATGGCGTGCGATGCATGAGTATCACTATTGGCATGCGACTGGATGGCGACATATGGTGCCATTGCAACTGCGGATTGCCTAAGTGTTGTGGGGCAGCATCAGTACCCAGGTAATCGGGTCTTTACTCTACCGTGGTCCGGTGCCCAGAATGCTGTGGGTACTGTGCTAGCCAGTGTGGGAGAGGGGCTCAGGGAATACTGAGTCACAGCACTGTGGTGTGGGTCAAAGTGGCTAAAGAAGGGAATATAGGGAGAGAATGGAACATAGCATAGCTGTGAGCATTACACTTCTGGGCTGAGCATGTCACTATACTCCGGTCCATGGGTTTGTCTCCCTATTTTATGGTCCATGGCATCAAGCCTTTGTTCCCTTTTGATCTTTCCAAAGCCACTTTCCTTGTTCCACCCCCAGATACTGACCCATTGTCATCCACTGGACTAATTGCTTGGAGAGCAAGTCAACTCCAAAAGCATCAAGAAGATCTGGACTCTATTCGGGAATGAGTCTGCAAGGCTTGATTTGAGTCCATCAAGCACTTCGAAGCCGCATTCAAGAACTGGATTAAGGACTTTGATTTCCAGCCAGGAAGCCTTGTGCTAGTCCAGAATATGCGCATAGAAAAGGAGCTGAACTGTAAAATGAAGCCTAGATATCTGGGACCAATGGTAGTTCTTCGTCAGACTACTGGAGGATCCTACGTTTTGGCTGAGTTAGATGGTGCAGTATCCAGACTTCAATACACTGCCTTCTGTCTCATCCCATACTATCCCCATTTGCATTCTTCTGTCCCTGTCACTGAACTTACAGGTCTAGAAGACAATAAGTTAGATCGCATTGTAGCAGAAGCTGTGGAAGACCTGGACAACACAGATGATCCAATAGACCACCTCGACGAATAGTCTGGACCCGACTTACATGGTTATCAACCCCTCAGTTCCACCCCGGGATTAGTCTGGTGACATCTCTCTCTGCTGTCCTATTAAATAGAACAAACAAACCACTGAAAAACATAAAACAGAATTTCAATTAATATACCTCACAATCAAGCCCCATATATTCTGATTTACTTCGTGTCTCCCTCATGTGCATGCTTATTTTGTAAAACTTAGACTTCGAATGTGCAAGAGACATGGTGCCCATTATGGAAAATACTGAATAACCAGACTGCTAGGAGTAGACGCAAAAGCTGATCGAAGAAGAAAAGTCAAGTGGTACCTCACCATATGACCAGGACATGGTAGTAAAAGATGCGAAAGGAGACTGATGAAGAAAAGATGTGAAAGGAGACTGATGAAGAAAAGATGCAAAAGGAGACTGATGAAGAAAAGATGCAAAAGGAGACTGATGAAGAAAAGTCGGGTGGTATCCCACCATGATCAGTACGGACTGTCCATTTTTTCTTTTTCCTTGAAGCTTTTCATTTCCTTATCCTTGTTTTCACTCTTACATTTCAATTTATTCATTACAAGTAGACATCCCGCATTTTGACTACATACAGCTGGTCTACAATTAGTCTGGCCTGGACTTACGCACCAATCTCTTCCAACTCAGCAACTAGATCTCCCATTTCTGCCATTACTTCTGCATGCTCGACTTCCAGCGCCTTGATGTTCGCCCTGATCTGATAGAGCTGGGCATGGACAGCATTCAGGTGCAGGGCAAGTTGGCCCTTGGCTGAATGCAATGATCTGCTCCTGGACTTCTTGGGAGCCACCTTCCCCTTCCCCTTGGTCTTCATGGCAACTGGAGTTTCTCCCTCGGGCCCCTTGTCGCTTTTGGACTCCCAATCTGTGATAATAGATGTGATCTTGCAGGCACCCGACTTGGTGGATGACTGGGCTGGTCTCTCTATCAGGCGCATGTTAGCTCAGTTCCCCTGTACTGATATCACACACTCTTGATCTCCACTGAGACTGTTGCCCTCTTGTGAGGCACACTCCTTCCACTGGCCTAGCTACAGGACATCTTGAGGCATTGGCACTGGGCACATGCTTGTCCAGTTCTCTTCTCGCATTGGGATTCAAGACCAGCTTGGACACATGACATACAGGCCTTCTTTCCAGAAGCTCCTCAGGCAATGCACTTTCGAGGGGTGGTTACCTTGGCCTCCGATTCGCCCTTGTCATGCTGAGACCAGTTGCACTTGGATGAATAAGTATACTGCCTATAGATAGGTGTACGAACACTCACCTTTAGCCCAGACAAAGCCAGGGACTGCACATTCTGCGACTCTACTTGCTCCTCTGCTGCCAGGCCTACTCTAGTCGCCGCATCCACCTTCATTGCTGAGTCCTGAGTAGCCACCACTGGCTCATCTTGCACCATCGCCTTGGCCTTGAATCACGTGGCCCAATCAGCACAGGATACTTTGGCCCCAACAATGGCTGCAGCAACCTCTTTGTCCAGCTCAGTATCAAGACCAATCTTGTCGGCCTCAGTGCATGCGGCCTCCCAAGCATCCTACCAAAACCTAAGGGAGTGCTGGAAAGCAGCTGAAAAGACTTACCATAGCACCCCCGAATTCTACCACCCACATTCAGATTTCTTCCTCCAGGTCATCACAATCATCAAGTGCGGTCTTTGCTACAGCCAAAGCGCATTCAGTGGTGTCCTTAAATTTCTTCCATATCAGTTGCCAGTGAGTGTTGCCAGTCTTGGTCATTGCGCGATATCTGTCTATCCTGGATTGGAATTGGCTGGTGGGCATGATGAGAGCAGATGGAGGGAGATGAAGACAGTGTAACAAAGATGGCACCCCTTGCCCAAGTTACCACCACTCATTGAGTGCGACTTTCCATGGTCACATGACCTGCCTGGGGACAGTCAGAAGCTAAGTCCTCCATGGATGTAGAGATTGGTATGTCTCTATGGTTATACAACACTTACTTTACCCCTTTTCGTCGCTTTCCATATTTTCCAGTCAATTCATTACCTACTAGAATAGTCCAGTTAGACTATTTAGTCTTCTACTGACCAGCTGGACTACTTGGACTTCTATTGACCATGTGTCCGACTTATCACCAATTGGACATATTGGACCCATAATAGTCTCAACCCCTTAACATAGAGCTTCTTTTGGACAAGTAGCTAGGGTTCGGGCATACCTGAACTATAAAAAATTTGTACTCATCATTCTGCAATGGGAGCTATCATTTGGCTCACATCACACACTGCTCAGGACCATCTCCCTCCACCATTTTCACCTCCATACCATTTCTTAGGCTGTACCAACAGTCACCTACCTTTCTATGACTGAACTACTGATTCCTACAAGTCTGGACTACCACCAGACTATTTGTACACCCCAAGACTTCACTCAGGACTAACCCTCTTTTCACAGAGTCTCTTTGGGGTGAACATACATTTGCTTCCCCCCTTTACTCAGACACTCCCTGGTGGCCAGGACTAACTGGTATTTTACCTACCAGTCCACTCACCCACCTTTTAGTCTTTTCAGCAGTCTTTGATAATTTGGATCGCCTGATCCCAGGCCTTTGGAGGTATTGGTATATTGCAGAGGACCCATGATGTATGGGATACTGTTGATATCTTGACAGGTGGGAAATACCATTCATCAAGGCGCCCACGCTCAGTAGGAATCCAAGTGAAGGTGGCTTCATGGTTGCATACGATCCACCTGACCAGCTTAACTTCTTTGGGCCATAGCCAATTCACAGGGTCAAGATTGAGCACATCAGCGCATTTCTGAGTAAAATGAAGTCCAGGGACAAAGTCTGGCAGGTGAGCGGGTAGTGGTACAAGACCAGCAAGAGGGTCGTCAGGTAAGTGGCACAGCACATGATACTCCTCCTTGAGAGGAGCTGCAACTGGCCGAACCTTTTTAGCTACTGGTTTATATGCAAGAGAGTGAGAAGTTGAGTCAAAGGTAAAAACAGAACCAAATGCAGAAATGTTGGAAGGTGATAAGGAAGATTGGGTTGAGGAGAGGAAGGAATAGGTAGGAGACCATGACAGTCTTTGTAAGTCCATCGGTCTACAAGATAAAAATTGGAACAAAGAAGTAGTGAGCTGCAGAGATGAAGTGTGAGTATCTTCCCAACCTTTCGGCGGATCATTAACATTTAAAAACCCTGGTGAAACCTGATAGTAGGCCGATGATCAGCACAAGCAAAATCATGGCAGCAGTGTGGACATCCTTCTATCCAAGAATGGATAGGTAGCTTAAACTTCTTGCCCATGTTAGGATCTCAGAGGGTGATAGTTTGTGCCCCATCAGGGAAATCATCAGTAGATGTGCTCATGAGACAATGAAATGGGCAACTGAGCAATAGGTCAAAGTTGGCCTATGGTACCACTTGGACCTGTAGGCAAACCTCGCCTGTACCAAAGTCTAGAGCAAGGTTTTTGACAACACCAATGGTAGATTTTGTGGTGGTGTTAGTGTTGAACATCGTCATGAGGTGGTCAGAGTGGACTGGTAGTCCGAGCTCTTCCCACAACCGTTTCAGCATGGCAACGATCTCGAACCCAGTGTCCAAGACCGCAGTAATCATTCAATCAGTCCCTACAATATGAGCCTGTAGAGACCACAGTGGGATGCTGTGGAATGCTATGATACAGCCGTCATTGCTTTGAAGGACACAGTTGCCATACTCTCATTCCACAGCTGCTGGGTCATGACTGGCAAGCTCGTTGACCTGCACAAGGTTAGCAGTTGTGGGGATGCAGATAGTAGCAAAGGCCTTCCAGAAGCGCTTGCACACATCCAGGACCTGAGAAATGATGTCCTTTATGGTTACTGGTACAGTGGCCTCTAGGATCTGATTAAGAAGCCACTTAGAGGCGGTCTTGTCCTCTAAGGGAAAGGTGTAACAGAACTGCCCAGTGAGTGCAGTGGTGGAGTTAGTTAGTTCTGTTCAAGGAGGAGGGTTAGCTTTAGGGGTGAATGAGGAAGGAGCTGGTGCTGCGGGGGCAGGAACAGGAACCACGGTCTTTGAAGGTCCAGGTGTCAGGGTGCAGGCCACCTCAATCGCTGGTGAGGCGATTTCTTTGGTGACCATTGCTGCACAAGGACTGGTGCAGTTCTGTCTGTGGGTAGGTAATTCTACTCCATCAAAACGGACTCGCTTGCCTTTGTGCTTGGCCTGTTTGGCCTTGAACATGGCCACAGTGCAAGCCATGTATTGTCTAAACTCAGGGTCAGCTATCTCAACATCTGGATCATCGTCCCAGTACTCAGCAGGAGCTAGGAAAACTGATGGCTTGATATCCAAAACTGCATCAGTGTCAGGTATGACAAGGGATAGGAGTCCAGTAGTGATGTTAGTAGCAGGTGGGGCGGAAGCTCATGTCCCAATTGCATCAAGACAATCCTTCAGGCAAGACATGCCCTCAATGTGTGGGATGCACTTCCCGTCAGGAAGGCAGATCTGACCATCAGTGCCCCTGCTAGCCTTCCCAGCTGCAAGGTACTTGGCAACGTCGGGACAATTGCCAATGAAATGCCCATACTTATCACAGAAGGCACAAGAGTGTTTGGAGGAGCACTGCATTGCCACCTGCTCTTGTTTAACAACAACCAGCGGAGCAGTCCATGGCAGAGCAACTGGTGGGGCTACAGGGGCAGCCCATGCTGGGTAGTATGGAGTTGGAGTCAGAAGAGGCCCCAACACAAGGCTTGGAAGGGGATGAAGAGCTGCACCAGTTAATAGGAACTGGGTGGTATCGAGAGTATCTTTAATGGAATATGGGTCGGCAGGATGATGCATGGTTTTGGTAATGAGAAGGCGGTGATGGACTTGAGCTGCCAAGTCTGCAGGGAGTCCAGCAAGAAACAGAGTGTCTTGGTCCAAGTCCAAGAGCTTCCTTGCCTAAACAAGTGGTGTGGTGATCTTGATAAAACTGTGGTGGTACTGGGAAAAGTCAGCAAGGGTGCACATAGGCTTTGTGCTGGTCTCGTGGGTCAGGTACTGAAGGTCAGCATGACAGAATTTGTTAGCACCTTCACAACCAGGGTAAAGATCTTTGACTGTGTCTATAAACTGGTCCCAATCAGCCAGAACTGCGGTAGCTTCTTCAAGGGTTTTCCAGCAGTCTGACTCATCATAGGTGGTGTAGCACAGCACAGTACAAATCTTCTCTGCAGTGGTAAGACCAGCAGCGGTTCCTAGAGTGTCAACCTGGTCTAGAAAGTGGGGAAGCTCAGTAGATACCTCCCCAGTAAATTTGGGAGCACCATGAGCCCCACAGGCGGGCATAGTAGTGCCTTGGTTAGCCATTGGTCCAGGTGGAGGGACTATAGGAGGAAGTGGATGTTGGGGAAGGTGAAGACAAGAGAGTGGTATGGAAATAGGTGCAAGACTGGAGGATGTGGTGAGCAACAATGGAGTGCAAAAAATGTGGGCTGGTGGTAGCAGACTTGGGCAAAAAGAGCCCTCAGTGTTGTCAAAGAGATCTTGTAAGGATGGAGTGGTGGAAGACAATGTGCTAGGAAATGGAGATGACTGGGGTGAGTAGTCCGCAGTGAGCGGTGAAAGTGAGCTGGAAATCTGAGATGTGGGGAGGTTCTCCCTCACTCTCCTGGGAGTGGACTCTATATATCCACCAGGAATGAAAGGTCCTACATTCGGCTCGTCACCTAGAATTTCTTCTGCAACAGTTGGACTCGGAGTCTTAACACTGGGGGTCTGCCAGGAACTCAATGGCTGCATGTCAGCTAAAACAGACGATGTAGAGCGGAGATGGGATTTATTCAGCCAATCCGAATCAGTGGAAGAGCGGTCCGAGCTATCACCCATCAGTGAACTAAGCTCATGGTCGGTTATGTTAGGAAGGTTGGAATGGTTATGTCTTGCATTTGAGGGTGACACCAGATGAAATAAGGTGGAGTCCTCACTGATTTGCAAATTGTGAAAATGTGCACATAAATTTTCAAGGTTGGGTCGCTGGGCAATGAGTCGTTGACTTCATCTGGAACCCCATTGTGAGTCCCTCGTGGTGGGCTCCAATTGTAAAGAAGACAAGGACTCCAGGGTGGACTTGGGTAGAAGTCCTAGAAGTCCTAGAGGTTGTTAGTATATGTGGGGAGTGATAGGCTCACCCCTAAGGGACTCTGGAGCACAGGGGGTGGATTAGGGAAGTCCTCAAGTAGTCAACCAGCGAGAAGCGCAAGTCTGATGGTCTTGTAGAGCGTTAGCAGTCAGGGGCAGTGACAGGAGATGAGATGGTCGTAAATGGTAAGCGGTCACAGTGCAGTGAATGGTCAGTGAACAGTAAACAGTGTGGTAAGAGCTAAAATGGGAGCTGCATTCCAAGTTCCTATGATATCACTTTATAGTCTGGGAATACCTGAGACTTAGGTACAACTATAGGAACCTGAGTCTAAAGAAGAAACAAGAATAAACTAGTCAAGAGAACATGAAATGAAGCAAAACCAACAGTCTTCCAGACTTATTAATGGACTTGCATCTGGTCAACCAGTCCTACTGTACAAGATAAGAAGGGGGTGTGAAGGTAGAAACAAAAGGGGCATAGAGACCATATAAAAGAACATGAGATGTAGGGATACCACCATAGAGACATACCACTCTCTACAGCGGACTGTTCTGCAATCAACTGATCAATCTCTTCCCACAACTCTTGCTGCTCTCTCTCAGCAGCAGCAGCAGTGTCTTCCTCAAGGCAGGAGGTGATGGTGGTGAGTAGGTCAAGATTAACTGGACGAATGGGGCGAGGGGCGACTACTAGACACTGCCCACCTGTTGAGCTGCCAACTACAACAGCAGGGGCCAACTTAGCACATGTAGCATTCACTAGTGTCCTTTCACATCAATAAGGAGATGCAGGTACTGCTGTGCTTACTGATAGAAATGGTGGTGGGGGCCTTCAGGGCGGTTGAAGAGCGACAGCAGTGAAGAGAGGAATCAATTCTTAATGAAACAACCTCAGATGCTAGGCACTAGGAGGTGTGTAGCAAAAGTGAAGCAGAACAGGATAGTGGATCAATCTCCTAGTATATGGGTGCCTTGTGAGGGAAGACCCAAGAAGAATTGATTGGGGCTCCAATATAATACAGGTGGTCTTATATACTACTACAAATGGAATTTAAGCAAAGCCTAAACGAAGTGAGGGCAGGTGAGAATACTAAATATGGAAGTGTGAGACAAAAACTGGCCTGGTCCATGCAAGCAGGGCAATGCTGCAGGCTAAATGCTACTGGAGTGGGGAACAATGGCAAGAGATGGTGCCATAGCAGGCTTATCACTATAGGTGTGAGACTGGGTGGTATGCTATGGTGTCAGTGCATGGGTTGTGCCATTGGATCAAAAAGATAAAGGCAAAGTCATACGATATGCACTCCTTGCACTATTGGCTGCCCAGCCAGATGCTGTGGATGGTGTGATATGGCGCCATCCAAGCTGCAGATGGCTAATCGCTGTGGTGGCATGAATATCTGGGTAATCAGGTCTTTACTCTATCATGGTCCAGTGCCTGGAATGCTGCGGATACCCGACAGCTGGCATGCTAATAAGGTCTGGGTGTAGCTGAGTCGCAGCAAAGGTGGCGTGAGTACAACTGCCTAAAGAAGGGAGTGTAGGAATGGAATGGAACATAGTATAGCTGTAAGTGTAACAAGTTTGGTCAACTAAGAGAGATTTCATGATGGTGGTTGTGGACAAAGTAATGGTGTGTGTGTGTGTGTGTGTATTTGTATCATGTTGAACTCATTACTTGTCACATGATCCATTGCTTATGTAATAATCACTTACAATATGCATTTTGAATACTTTAGAGTGTCAGCAACAAAACTGATGCAATAAGTACCTCATATCAATTTCAACATATCTCCAAATATAGTAAATATTACACAATAAACCCATATACCATTTGAAAGCCCTTGATCAGGGCTTTCCAATGATACCCAGGTTAGAGAGTCTATCATCAACAGGGCTCTCAATATTCATGCTTCAATCAAAATATTGCAAACATTGCATTAGTTTTGTTGCTCACTGTACCATCAATCTTGCTGGCATAGCCAATACCCTCCCAAGTCATACAGCCCCACATCATAAGAGAATCTCTCCCATGCTTGAGGATACCTTGCACCAATCTATTACTGAGTCCTTCACCATGCTTTTTCCACACCCACTTCCTTCCATCTGAGCCTAGGCAATTGATTTTAGTCTCATCAGACCATATTATCTTCTTCCAGTCCTCTATTGTCCAATCTTTATGGGTATGAGCAAAATCCAAACAAGCTCTATAATGCTTGGCAGAAAAAATAGGGCATTTGGTCTTGACTACAGCCTTTATGCCTACTTTCTTCAAGTGCAAGTGCACAGTATTGGCAGAGAGAGGCTGTTAGGATCAACTCCAGATAGGAGGTCAATCCTAGCCTTGAATAACCTGGTGGGGATGATAATCTATTGCCTGAGCAAATATAGGACTTGTCCTGCCCCAGTCTGTTGAGGACTTGGTTTGTAAAGCTAGCAAGTCAAAGAGACAAACTCTAGTGGACTCTGAGATCTGGGGTAAAGAAGGTATAATCAAGAAAGACTAGCTTAGGGTACAGGATAGTGAGAGCTGTCCTTAAGTATTGGCTAGTCAAACTGATGACTAAGTAAAAGAATATGAGGGAACACACAAAAAGGCACAAGAAGGACTAGATAATGATTGGATATGATCAGAGCATATCCTAAGTCAAATCAGAGGAGTAAGCATAGGAACAAAGTGAAAAGAGAGTTCTTAATAATACAAGGATGAAGAAAAAAAATAGTAGGTAGAACCTGGTAGGCAAGTCATAACAAAGGCTGGTTAATGATGTTGGTAAGGGCTTTGGTCACTTGAACAGCAGTTTCAGCTCTGCCAGTTGAAATAAAATGTTGGGCATTGAAACAACTTGAGCCTGAGCTGTCAAGCCTAGGGCTAGTAGTGGCAAAGGAGAAAGTTGCTTTTGTTGTCAAGGGGAGTCTTGCTATTATGGGTCACAATAGTAAATAGGGAAGGCAAATGGGCATTTATACAGCAGCCCATCAATAACCTTCAAGACCCTAGTGATGTAGTAGCATTGTGGAAGTAGACCTAAGGTGCTAGTGGCCACTACCCATCAATGATAGACTGAGGGTCTGGAGGATAGCAGTGGGGGTTTATATACTGTTATAGGATTTGTACCTATTTGTACACTATTACTACATATGGTTTGTTAAGGGTAGGCTCTATTGCCTTATATGGTCTGTGGGTCTGTGGAGATCAAAGGGAGTCTTGGTTCATGTGAACAAGGCTATGCTTGGGATAGTACTTGGCAGTATAGGGCCTTGTGATGTGGTGCATGGCTATGTGGCTAGAAGGGGCAAGTACATAACCCAGGGTCTAGGATTGCATGTGGGCGAGTGGCTATTGGTCATGAGTCTATGTAAGTCATGCCAGTATTAGTGCATGAGTATTGCTATAGATTGAGAAACAAGGGCTGTGCAATGGTAAGCAATTGCATGATCATGGCATGAGATGTCATGACTATGGTGTGATGCAGGACTGCTGAGCAGGACCAGGAGGTGCAGAGTGCCAGAGGCAGTGTCAGGATTAAGGGTTGTAACTGGTGGCATACTATGGGCATATTTGTCAGGTGAGAGCCATTGCTATACTGTGGTGACTAAGCCATGAACTGTGCCTTCATTCATGTGTATGCCAGGCAACTGCAAGGGAGTCCAGGGTTTGTATCTCAGGGGTATTCTTGTAAGGGCATGTGGCTACATATCCATGCTGTGTCTGCTATAAGGGCTGGGCCTAGATATAGGGCATGAGGGCTATGCCAAGTGGCTGTGCAAAGGGTCTAGATTGTATTATGTGCAGGGTCATGTGACCAAGAGTGAGGCTATGCTATGAGGCACTACTGATAGATTGTATGTGGTCAGGTGACCATGAAACTATAGGTCATGTGCAAAAAGCCATAGTAGAGGCATCATATGTTATGCTTCACTTCCTCACCACTACACTTCCACTTTGCTCTTTCCTACATTCCCTTCTTTAGGCATAGATACCCATGCCACAGTGCTGCAACTTGGTAACATCCACTCTTGCTCTTATGCCACAGCCAGCTAAGCTTACAGCATAAGGACACCTGATCAAGGTAGTGCAAAGCCCCTTTTACCTAAGCAGCTGACAACATAGCAACTGCAGATGGCACCATTGCCCACCATACCCACACACTTTGGTCTCATGCCAATGGCATTACTCTTGCATATTGTACAATTTCCTTAATTCCTTTTTCATCCAATCACAAAACTCCTGCTATTGCATCATCTGTCATCATTCTATCCCATGCCTATAGCAATAGCCCCTCATCACCACCTCTCTCACATGGACCAGGCCAGTTTTCACCTTGCATTTCCATACTTAGTAACCTGGCCTGCCCTTATACATTTCAGATGGAGTTCCAACTTAGGTAGCTAGTAGTATATAAACCCCCATGTAATTTGTCAGAACTCCAATCAATTCTTCTTGGGTCTTCCCTTACAAGGCACCTGCTTTACTAGAAGCTTGATTGATATCCCTTGCTCTCTACTACCACCACTTCCACTACCCAGCCAAAGGTACTTAGTGCCCAAGGTTGTTTCATCATAGGGTGCTGGAACTATAGCAAGGGAGTGCAAGCAAGTAAGCTAAGGGCCAAAGTCAAGGAAAAAACATAGCAGGGCCCAAGTATAGCATCAAGTACATTGCATTTATAACAGACATAATAAATATTGGCAGAAAAAAGCTTGGATGAACAACCTCCAAGAGCTTTGGGAAGGATAGAACAGTGTTTGGAGTGAAGCCTGGATATGATAAAAGGGCTAACACCAGTATTCTTGGCAATGTCTTCACCAGACTGGCCAGCATTAAGCATAAAGAGGATTTATTT
>JBBPTI010000109.1:5133-23549 GCA_038093995.1 Tylopilus aff. callainus | reverse complement strand
CATACTACGGCTCCCTACACGTGACCTACAGTCCCACGGTCACCTGACGATATCTAATCTATCAGCGATGCCTCGCGGCACAGTCCCGCACCAGTCACATGACCCCGCACGTGATACGATCTAGACCACTCGCATAGCCACTCGGCACAGCCCTCGTGCCCCGAAATAGGCATGGCCCCTGACGGTAGAACAGCACTCGTACATAACGCCGCCCCTTGAGACATAGAGACCCGAACTCCCTCCGGACTGACCCCGGACTCCTTGACAGTCGCCCGGCTAGACCGCGCACATGCACAAGCTCGCCGCTGCACGGCTCGCACCCACGGATAGGCTCATACAATGGCTCTCGCCCTTCGGACTTGCTCATGGTATGTCACCGCATCGCAACCCTCAGCCCTGACATCGCCTCCGGCACTCCGCATACCCCGGTCCCGCTCCGCAGTCCCGCATCACGCCATATCGCGCCAAAGTCATGCAATCGCTCGCCATAGCACCGCCCTCGTACCTCGGCCTATAGCGATACTCGCGCATAGATTCCGGCATGACTCATACGGACTCACGACCAATAGCCATTCGCCCGCACCATAGCCTACGCCCTACGCCGTATAGCCCCGCATAGCCGCGCACTGCCCCGCACTGCCTAGAGCACAGCCCCGCTCGCACGGACCAAGACATTCCCTTGACCCACAGAGACCCACAGACTCCGCAGACCATATACGGTAACTAAGCCGGCCCTTGACGGACCATATGTAGTAATAGTGTACAAATAGATACAAACTCTGTAACAGTATATAAACCCCAGCCGCTATTCCTCAAGACCCCAGCTTATCATTGATGGGTGGTGGCTTATAGGAACCCTACCTCCGATAGGTAGTGGCTACTACAGCTACTAGACCTAGACCCACAATGCCGCTGTACCACTAGGGTCTTGAAGGTTATCGACTAGGCTGCTGTATAAATGCCTATTGCCTTCCCCGTTCATATTCTACGATCTTAAGACTAGTAACAGCAAGGCTCCCCTTGAAGACACGATGCAACTCTCACCATCGCTTACCGGCATTCGCCACTACTAGCCCTAGGCTTGACAGCTCAGGCTCGAGTTGTTTCACTTTGTGCCCGAGGTCGTTTCACAAGTAGTCCAAAAAGCTGAAGAACAGGAGAAAGAGACAGCCAAAGAAGCAAAGGGTGCACACAGTGCCCAGGCCAAAGAAAGAGAGATTCAGAGTGCTGAAGAGCCAAGGGCCTGAGATCTAGTACCACCAGAGTATCATCCATTTCTCTGGGTGTTTGAGCAGAAGGAGCCTGAATGCATGCCCATGCGCAAACCCTGGGACCATGCAATCGAACTAAAAGACTCCTTCAAGCCATGAAAGGGCTGCAACATTCCCCTGAGCCCGCAAGAACAGCAGAAGGTGGACAATTTCATTGATGACCAGCTATACAAGGGCTATATATGCCCCTCAAAATCTGAACAAACTGTCCCAGTATTCTTTATCCCAAAGAAAGATGGAAAGAAATGGATGGTCCAGGACTACCAGTATCTCAATGAACACACCATACAAAACAACTATTCCCTTCTGCTCATCTCCTAACTCATGGATCAGCTCAAGAATGCCCACCTCTTTACTAAGATGGATCTCTGATGGGGCTACAACAATGTATGCATTAAGGAAGGCAATGAATGAAAGGCTGCATTCACCTGTCACTGAGGATCTTTCGAGCCCCTTGTCATGTTCTTTGGGCTCTGCAACTCACCAGCCACCTTCCAGACAATAATGAATGAGATCTTTGCCAAACATGTCTGCCAATGTACTAGTATACATCAATGACCTGATGATCTTCACCCCAACCAATGACATCAAGAAGCATCAGGAAGTAGTCAAAGAAGTACTCTGTCGGCTTGAAGAAAACAATTTGTTCATCAAATCCTCCAAATGTGTATTTTCAGTGAAAGAGATAGAGTTCCTTGGAATGATTGTGGGAGTTAATGGAGTAAGCATGGATGCGCCAAGATAATGGCAATCATGGATTGACCCAGACCCAAGGACATTCGAGGAGTCCACTCCTTCCTTGGCATGGCCAACTTCTACCAGTGCTTCATCCAGGATTTCACCAAGGTGGCCTGGCCCCTCCATGACCTTACCAGAAAGGACAAACCATTCTGCTGGACTGATGCCTGCAAAGCAGCATTCATTGGACTCAAGAAGGCATTTACCTCCACCCCAGTGCTTGCTTACCCTGATAACAACAAGCACTATTGGCTTGAAAGCGATGCATCCTCATTTGTGACCAGCGCAGTCCTACTGGTAGAAAAGGAAGACAAATGGCACCTGGTGGCTTACTCCTCTCACACAATAACACCCAAAGAATGAAACTATTCCATAGCCGATAAAGAGATGCTGAGTGTGATTCACACACTAGAGACATGGCAGCATTACCTGAAGGGAACCACCCATGAGTTTCAGATTTGGAACAATCATCAGAATCTGACTTGGTTCATGACCCAACAGAACCTAAATTGGCAACAGGCCCACTGGGCCCAGTACTTGTCCCAATTTAACTTTAAGTGGTTCCACAAGCCCAGCTCAACAATGGGCAAGGCAGACACCCTCAGCAGAAGAGAAGACCTTGTGGTAGGCAATGAAGATGACAACCAGCACGTGCTGGTGGTCCCACCTAAGGCTATTGGAGTACGGGAAATGAGGAAGACCATGGAGCAGATCATCTTGCACCCTAGTGGTGATGCCCTCACAAATGCTATCTCCCATGAAACCATCAAGCTCCTGGTACTGGTCCAGGCCTGACTGGAGGTGTTGGGGTACACCATCTCTGATGGCTGTCACTTGAAGGATGGAAGAGTATACGTTCCCCTGGCCTGTCAGCCCCAAGTATTGCATCTGCATCATGACACCCCGTTAGTGGGACACCCCAGAATAGAGCAAACACTGGAAGGAATCCAGTGAGGATATGACTGGCTGAGCATGGCCAAGGACATCCAAGAATACATGAAGCACTGTGCCTGTTGCACCCAGGTAAAACCCAGCAACCAACCCCTGGCAGGAAAGCTATAGCCACTGCCAATTCCAGCCAGCCCTTGGGAAGACATCTCTGTCGACTTCATCACTGAACTACCAGAGTCCAACTCATACACCGCCATCCTGACAGTAGTCAACTGATTCTCCAAGGCCATTGAGCTCATCCCCTGCAACACCACCTGCACCTCCATAGATCTTGCTGGGATATATCTGCACCATGTATGGAAGCACCACGGACTCCCTTGTAGCATTGTATCTGACCGAGGCCCCCAGTTTGCCTCTAAGCTGATGACTGACCTCTGTCAGCAACTCCAGATCAAGCAGCATCTCTCCACAGTGTACCACCCACAGACCGATGGGCAAACCAAACAGATGAACTGGGAAGTTGGCCAGTATCTCTGACTCTATTGCACCAACCACCCCGAGACCTGGTCCAAGTGGCTCCCACTCACTCAATTCACCATCAACAACCAAGTCTTGTCTGCCACCGGAAAAAGTCCATTCCAGCTGACCTGTACCTACTTCCCAGTTATTGGCATTGAACCAATCATCACCCCCTCACCAACAGCTGACAACCTTGCTAACCAGTACACCTCCCATCTGGAAGATGCCCACACCCACCTCCACCAGTCTCAAGAGCACATAAACCACACCAGTGATTGTGGCCACTTGACTGTCCCTACATATCAGCCAGGAGACAAAGTTTGGCTCTCCTCAGACCACCTCTGGACACCTCACCCCATAAAGCTTCTCGACCAATGGCTCAGCCCCTTCCCAGTCCTCGACCATGTTGGCCCTAATGCAGTGTGCCTGTGGCTGCCCTCTTCTTTCCACATTCACCCTGTAGTCAACATCTCTTGGGTGAAACCTGTAACGCTCACAGCTACACTATGTCCCATTCATTTCTACATTTCCTTCTTTAGCCACTTTTACCCATGCCACAGTGCTGTGACTCGGTCTTGCCTGAGTCCCTTTTTCCACACCGGTAAGCACAGTAGCCACAGCACCCGGGCACCGGACTACGGTAGAGTAAAGACCCGCTTACCCGGCTACTGATGCCACACTGCAGCACTTAGGCAATCCGCAGTTGCACTGGCACCATATGTCACCACCAGGTCTCACACCTATAGCAATACTCGCGCATTGCATGCCATAGTATGCCATCTGTTCCCACTCCAATGGCATTAACCTTGCGATGGCACAACCTCTCGCCATCCACTCTCACCCCAATAGCACTAATCCTGCACTGGCACCATCACTCGCCACCCTTTCCCACTCCAGTAGCGTTTAGCCTGCAGCATTGCCTCCCTCGCATGGACCAGGCCAGTTTTCACTTTGCACTTCCGTATTTAGTAACCATGCCTGCCCTTAGCTAGTTTAGGCTCCACCTGAATCCCGTTTGTAGTAGTATATAAGACCGCCTGTAAATTATCAGAGCCCCAATCAATTCTTCTTGGGTCTTCCCTCACAAGGCACCCACTTATAAGGAGTTTGATCCACCTTTCCGTTTCGCTTCACTTCGCTACTCATCCCCTTGTGCCTAGCACCTGGGACATCATCTTGCTCATTCCACTCGATACCTCCTTGCCTTTGTGCCTGAGGTCATTTCATTAAGAATTGATTCTCCCATTCACCGCTGTCGCTCTTCGGCCACCCTGAACACCTCACCCATCACCAACTTTGTTGCTATCAGTAAGCAGAGCAGAGCCTGTGTCCCCCTTATTGATGTGGAAGGACACTAGTGAATGGTACACATGCCAAGTCGGCCCCCGCTGTTGTTGTTGGCAACACAACAGGCGGACACTGTCTAGTAGTCGCCCCTCGCCCAGTTCACCCCATCAACCTCAACCTCCTCACCACCATCGCTTCCCACCTCGAAGCTGACACTGCTGCTGCTGAGAGAGAGCAGAGAGAGCTGTGGGAAGAGATTGACCAGGCTATCACAGACTTTGCCATGAGGTCCAGGGCTTCAGATATGCCCACACTTGTTTATCCCCCAACCCCAGTCACTGACATTGACCCAAACGACTTCATTTGGCCCACACCACCTATCCCCTCACCATCTACTCTTCGCCGGCTCATCACCAAGGCCAAAGAACAAACCTGTCGCTACCAGGAGTACTGCACTCGCATAGAGGCAGAGCTCGCCGCACCACTTCCCCCTTCACCAGACTACCGCGCCTGCTGTAGGCCGGATCGCCTCCCCCACCCCTTTTGCTTCCCGCCATTCCACTCGCACCCGAGACAGTCCAGGACATCCAGTACCGTACTGGTGCGCAGTCTCAATGAGCCAGGCCATCTCCACCCAAGAAACCTTCTGAAGCAGCCCAGCAAGTTCCTTTAGTTTTCCTCTTCATACTTACATCTTTGTGCCTCCCTTCCTTTTTAGTTTTAGCTTTCACTTCCAAGAATGTTCCCACTTTTATTCTGGTATTCCCTTTTAGCCTCTTGTTTTACTTCTTTCTTGTTACTTGTGTTTTGCATTTATCGTCTTCTCACTCACGTTCAATTTGATCGCAATACCCTTTTAATTTCTTTGCAGCTACCTACAGGCGAATACTCCCTCATCATTTCCACACCCACCGGCATACGAGGACATAACCTCCACTACGAGACCATACCTACCAACTGGGCTGAGTCAGCACCCCGGGACAACTGGTAGTTTTTGTTTACAGATTTAATTAAAGAACTGTTCCCAGCTTTAGCTATAGGGGGACTACTCAGCAAGCTGAGAGAACACCGAACCCATCCTGAAGGAAGAGTAATCAGGATCCTCAACAGGCCACATCCAGGAGACTATCGAGATCAGAAGACCATAGTCTGTGCGAGACCTTTAGCACCCCTGCCATTTGAAAGGCCCAGCCGCAGCTGGTACAAGAGACACAAGGCGCCAGTAATCAAGAAAGAAGTCCGCTTCCAGTATGTCGCAGGTACTCCTCGATATCATTGCAGACCCCACTATTCCCCTGCCGGACAAACTCGCTGCCATTGCGGCTGAGTTCACCACTGTCACCACTCAGAATATCCAACTTGCTCAATTGCTGCATGCATCCAACAACGAGATTATCTGTCTCGAGCAGCTGGTGACCACCGGGCAGGCAACAGTAGCCACTTTACAGGGTCAGATCACTGCAGCGGGCCCTCCAGGTACCTTGAAGAAAGTTGAATTGTTTGCAGACCCAGGCAAATACGATGGAACAATCGCCAAGTTTGAAGAATGGTGGGCCAAGATGAAAGCATGGCTCCGGATCAATGCGCATGTTGCCCCCGCAGGAAGTTATGAAGCAGTAGTGGCAGTACTCTCCCGGCTCAAAGGACCCAAGGCCGGCCCATTTGCGCAGACGTGCCTCTCCCGAGGCAATGCATACAGGTGGATGGACTGCGAAGCCGAGATCGAAGGGCTCTTCCGCGCCGCCAACCAGAAGGATTGGGCCTGCTGCCAGCTGGAAGAGTTCAAACAGCAGAACATGCGGACCAACGACTTCTTAGTCTGCTGGGAAGCTCTATACCAGCAAGCACAGATCGACAACACGCACGCGGTCCGCCTCTTGGAGCAGAACACGGCCCGCCATATTATCCTACAGATCTTCAAAGAAGGCAAGCACCAGGATAAGCTGGCGCTCTATCTGGACAACATCAGGAAGACTGGATGCACAATGGAAGCACTCGGCTTCATAAGGGGGTATGAAAGGAAGGCCCCTGCGAGGATTAGCAGTCGAGGGTTAGCACAGGAGAACACTGAAGAAGATGTATATGCCCTCCCAAGCAGCGACGCCTGCGCAAAGTGCTTTAATTGCAAACAGACCAGCCACAGAATTCAAGAATGCCAGAAGCCAAAGATCAACCAATGCCCAGCCTGTAAGTTTGTTCATGGTGGGCACAGCGCTTACTGCACCAAAAGGAAAACGCTGTGGAGGATCCCACTAGCTGAAGAAGAAGAACCCACTGGCTCCAAAGTGCCAGCTAGGATTGCCGAGTTGGCAGAAGAAATACGCAAGAGAAGCAACCCGGAGATGGGTTCGGATTTTCCAATCGAAGGATCCCAGATGAAGGGAAAAGGCAGGGCATAAGGAATGCGTCGGGTATTCCAAAGGCCGGTAAGATTCCAACCAAGTGCACCCCTATCACCCATGTTATCATCTCTAAAGACTGAGAATGGTGTATTCCCCTTAGATTGCCTGGTCTAGAGGAGCCCACTCCCCAGTGGCTTGGCGGCAACCGTGAACCCAATGCCGTGCTTAATTCCTCTAACAAGTATACTCCCCCTCATGCACACAAAGAAACCCCGACCAACCTGCCACAGATTCGCATACTAGGGCAGCAGAAGAGAAAGGAAATACTAATGCAGGTCCAGATCAAGACCCGCACCGGTGACTTCATACTGGCCTCTGCCTTACTTGATAGCGGGGCCCAGTCCTCCTTCATATACCGAGAGTATGTCCGCCAAAACCGTATTCCTACTGAAGAACTCCCACAGCCCATATACGTCTACAACGCTGATGGGACCCTGAACAAAGCAGGGCCTGTAACCCATGTGGCCACAGTCCTATTGGAATACCAGGGTCATGTGGAAAAGACCCAGGTAGAGGTAACCAACTTAGGAAGCAAAGATCTGATCCTGGGGTACACTTGGCTAAAAGAACACAACCCACAGATCAATTGGAAGACCGGAACAGTCCACATGCCAGATTGCCCAGAGCTATGCAACTACTCCGGAATATCACGGGTCATCCGCCGAGTGGAGGAACAGGAAATCCGGGTCGCTGAGGAGCAACGGTACACCGGAAAACAGCAAGAAGGAAAAACACCCCGAGAGTTAGTACCCCCAGTGTACCACTGCTATCTCAAGACCTTTGAGCAGAAGGAGTCTGAGCACATGCCAGTCCAAAAGCCATGGGACCACACCATCGAACTAAAAGATACCTTTGTGCCAAAGAAAGGCCGAAACATCCCCTTAAGTCCACAAGAGCAAAAGGAGGTGGATAACTTTGTAGATGAACAACTCGCAAAGGGATATATCCGGCCCTCCAAGTCCAAACAGACCTCGCCAGTCTTCTTCGTGCCCAAGAAAGATGGTCGCAAACGCATGGTACAGGACTACCAGTACCTCAATGAGCATATGGTCCGCAACAACTATCCCCTACCGCTCATTGCCCAGTTAATTGATAAACTCTGCGCCGCTCACCTCTTTACCAAGATGGATCTCCACTGGGGATATAACAATGTCTGGATCAAAGAGGGAGACGAATGGAAGACCACCTTCACCTGTCACTGCGGCGCCTTCAAGCCGCTAGTGATGTTCTTTGGGCTTTGCAACTCGCCCGCCACCTTCCAGACCATGATGAATGACATATTCGCTGATATGGCCGAAAACGTCATAGTGTACATCGACGACCTCCTTATCTTCACCCCCTTGGATGACTGCAAAGCCCACGAAAAGATAGTCCTGGAGGTCCTGAGACGACTAGAAGAAAACGACCTCTTTGTCAAGCTGGAGAAGTGCACTTTCGGGGTGAAGGAATTAGAATTCCTCAGAATGATTGTAGGAGTAAACGGGGTAAGCATGGACCCAAGCAAGGTAACCACCATAAAGGAATGGCCAGTCCCAACCACTGTCAGAGGAGTTCGGGCCTTTCTAGGCATGGCCAACTTCTACCACCGCTTCATTCAAGACTTTGCCCATATAGCACGGCCACTCCATGACCTAACCAAGAAAAACAAGCCCTTCTGCTGGACAGACCAGCGCCAGGCGGCCTTCAACCGCCTCAAGGAGACTTTCACCACCGCCCCCATCCTAGCCTATCCGGACCACAATAAGAAGTATCAGCTTGAGTGCAATGCCTCCTCGTATGCAACCGGAGGAGTACTCCTGGTGGAAGAAGAAGATTGATGGCACCCCGTGGCATACACCTCTCATGCAATGATGCCGGAAGAGCGAAACTACCCCATAGCCGACAAGGAGATGTTGAGTGTGATTAGGGGTTTGAAAGATTGGCGCCACTACTTGGAAGGGGCCAAACAGCAGTTTGAGGTGTGGAACGACCACAAGAATCTCAAGTGGTTCATGACCCGGCAGAATCTCAACCGAAGGCAAGCCCGATGGGCCTAGTATCTATCCTGCTTTAATTTCAAATGGTGCCACAAGTCCAGCATGACCATGGGAAAGGCCGATGCGCTGTCCAGGAGAGAGGACCTAGCCATAGGAGATACAGAAGACAACCACGATGTAGTGGTAATTCCCCCCGAACAGATACAGGTTTGCATGCGCAACCAAGCACAACAGGAAGAGGAAGAAGTCGAAGGGCCTGCTACCGAGGAGACCATGGTCTTGCACCACTCTGGAGACCGACTGATGGACAAGATCTTGCACGAGACCATCAAGCTTCCAGCTCTGGTGCAAAAGAGGCTCAAAGGGCAAGGATACCATATTGAGGATGGATGTCGGATGAAGAACAGCAAGGTGTACGTACCCCCTGCCTGCAGACCCGAAGTACTCCGCCTACACCATGATGCGCTGGTGGCCGGCCATCCCGGAGTTGCACGGACTGTAGAGTTACTCCAGCGCCATTACGACTGGGCATCTCTAACCACCAACACTGCCGACTATGTGAAGAGATGTCTGAGGTGTGCCCAAACCAAGCCCTCTAATAAGCCACCCACAGGGCCCCTCCACCCATTACCCATTCCGTCAGGGCCCTGGCAAGACATCTTAGTAGACTTTATCACCAGGCTCCCTCTCTCCAATTCGTACACCGCCATACTCACTGTCGTCGACCATTTCTCCAAAGCGGTCGAGCTCGTTCCTTGCAACTCCACCTGCACTTCCCTTGATCTCGCCGACATCTACCTGCATCATATCTGGAAGCACCACGGTCTCCTGAAGTCCATCGTCTCGGATCGGGGCCCCCAATTTGCGTCACACCTCATAACAGATCTCTGCCGCCAACTCCAAATAGACCAACGACTGTCCACCACCTACCACCCACAGACTGATGGACAGACTGAGAGGATGAACTGAGAGGTAGGACAATACCTCCGGACTTATTGCGCTGACCACCCAGACTCCTGAAGCGACTGGCTCCCACTTGCGCAATTCACCATCAACTCCCGAGTCTTGTCTGCCTCTGGCAAGTCCTCTTTCCAGCTAACCCATACCTACACTCCAGTTCTCGGAATAGAACCCACTGTTACCCAATCCCCCACTGCCGATAACCTAGCCAACCAATACGCCGACCACTTGGCGGAAGCCTGGGAACGACTCCGCGCCTCGCAAGATACAATGAAGCGAGCAGCCGCCGGTAAGCATTCTCTGGCCCCCTCCTACTCTATCGGGGATAAGGTTTGGTTATCCACCAAGCATCTATCTATTCCAGGATCCCCTAAACTCACTGATTGCTGGATCGGGCCATTCCCCATCATTGGTCTTGTCGGCCCAAATGCAGTCTGCCTTGACCTCCCTGCCTCGTACTGTATTCACCTGGTTCTCAATGTCTCACGGGTGAAGCCGTTCATAGCCCCACTCCCCAGTCAGCACCCTCCTACTCCCAATCCCTCTTCCCTGGCTGCTGACCCTGCTACACCCGAGTATGAGGTTGAGTACATCGTCAACTCCCGCCTGGCCGGCTGCGGCCTTCAGTATCTGGTCCATTGGAAGGGGTATGATATCTCTGAATGCACTTGGGAGCCCCACTCCAACCTTACTAATTCCCCCAATGCACTCGCTGCCTTCCACCGTGCCCATCCTTCCACCCCCCGTCCAGTCTCTCACTCCGCCATTTGCGCTATCTTCTACTCTGCCCATCTGGAATCTGGGCCTTAAGGAGGGGGTCGTGTAACGCTCACGGCTATGCTACGTCCCATTCATTCCTACATTTCCTTCTTTAGCCACTTTTACCCACGCCACAGTGCCGCGACTCAGTCTTGCCCGAGTCCCTTTTCCCACACTGGTAAGCACAGTAGCCACAGCACCCGGGCACCGGACTACAGTAGAGTAAAGACCTGCTTACCTGGCTACTGATGCTGCACTGCAGCACTTAGGCAATCTGCAGTTGCACTGGTGCCATATGTTGCCACCGGGTCTCACACCTATAGTGATACTCGTGCATCGCACACCATAGTATGCCATCTGTTCCCACTCCAATGGCATTAACCTTGCGATGGCGCAACCTCTCGCCATCCACTCTCACCCCAATAGCACTAATCCTGCACTGGCACCATCACTCGCCACCCTTTCCCACTCCAGTAGCGTTTAGCCCACAGCATTGCCTCCCTCGCACAGACCAGGCCAGTTTTCACTTTGCACTTCCGTATTTAGTAACCCTGCCTGCCCTTAGCTAGTTTAGGCTCCGCCCGAATCCCGTTTGTAGTAGTATATAAGACCACCTGTAAATTATCAGAGCCCCAATCAATTCTTCTTGGGTCTTCCCTCACAAGGCACCCACTTATAAGGAGTTTGATCCACCTTTCCGTTTCGCTTCACTTCGCTACTCATCCCCTTGTGCCTAGCACCTGGGACATCGTCTTGCTCGTTCCACTTGACGCCTCCTTGCCTTTGTGCCCAAGGTCATTTCAAAACCCTACCTCACTCCTCTCCCTGGACAGTCCATTCCCGCATCCTCCACCCCAGTTATTTTACCATCTGACACTGATGGTGAATACAAGGTGGACTATATTGTCAACTCTCACCCCCGCAGCCATGGCCTGCAGTACCTGGTCCACTGGAAGGGCTACAATGCCTCTGAATGCACTTGGAAATCACACTCCAACCTCGCCTATGTGCCTGATGCCATCACTGCATTTCACTGTGCCCATCCTTCTGCCCCTTGCTCTGTCTCCTCTGCCAATATCCACTCTCTCTTCTTCAACTGCCCTCAGATCCATCTGGAATTTGGATCTTAAGGAGGGGGACATGTTACGCTTTGTGCCTCCAGCACTACACTTTTGCTCCTTCCACTCCTACACTCCCTTCTTTAGGCATAGGTACCCACGCCACAGTGCTGTGACTCAGTAACATCCGCCCTTGCTCCCACACCACCTCAGCATAAGGGCACCTGACCAAGGTAGCACAAAGCCCCTTTTACCTAAGCAGCTGACACCATAGCAACTGCAGATGGTGCCATTGCTCACCATACTCACACACTCAGATTCCATGCCAATGGCATAACCCCCACATATCATACAATTCCCTTATTTCCTTTCTACTCCAATCGCAGAACTTCCACTATTGCGCCATCACTCGTCATCTTATCCCACACCAATAGCTGATATCTCTCAGCATCGCCCCACTCACATGGACCAGGCCAGTTTTCATCTTGCATTTCCATACTTAGTAACCTGGCTTGCCCTTATGCTATTCAGACGGAGTTCCAATCTAGGTAGCTAGTAGTATATAAACCCCCCATGTAATTGTTGGAACTCCAATTGATTCTTCTTGGGTCTTCCCTCACAAGGCACCCAGTTTACAAGGAGTTCAGTTGATATTCATTACCCTTCATACACTTTCATATACCCTCCACTATGCAGCCAAAGGTACTTAGTGCCTGAGGTTGTTTCACCTTTGAAGAAGACTTGGGGTAGTCTTTGGCCATGTGTCCTTCATGGCCACAGAACATGCATAGCTTGTTGTTGAAGCAGCATTTACATTTGGCAGGGATAAGCTTACCATCCTTGCCTAACTTCAACAAGATGTTTGATTTGGAGGTGGGAGTAGTGGCAGCAGTTTTGCCCTTGGACTTGGCATCCTTGGCAGATTTGCTACTGAAGGTGGGTGCAGATGATGGGGGTGTGGATGTGGTGGATGTGGAGGAACCGGATAACCTAGAGGATGAAGCAGTGTTGTTTGACCCAGAGGTCTTGGTTGACCGAGCAATTTCTTCCTTATGCTTCCAATATCTTTGGTCAATTTGTTGTGCTAAGGTGCACAAAGAGCTAATCATGTCAGGCTTGCCCTGACGTGTGATTTCATCCTTGATGCAGTCTGGAAGTCTGTTGTAGAAGCTCCAGTAAAGAGCACCAGGCCCCCATTCACAGACTTGGGTTGCTAGGCAGTTCCACTCCATGATGTACTTGGTGATATGCTGGCTATTGCACATCTGCAAGTTTTCTAGCTAAGCTTTTGCTTCAGCAACAGGATCATGGGGGCTGAAGTTTGTTTGTAATTCAAACAAGAATGACAGCCAGTCGTCCATCCAGAATGGATGAGTTTTGGAGGTGTTTATTCCAAGCAGGTCTGGCTCGAAATAATCCAGGGCCATCCCCTTCAGGTAAGATTGCACAAATGTAACCTTTTTGTGATCCTTTCTGAAGGCCTTAGGGTTGGCCTGGAAATTGATTTCACATTGGACAACAAAGGGGTGAAGCTTCTTTGGGTCAGACCTGTCAAAGGTGTCTGGTTTGCAGACCTTCATTTTGGTGTCAAAGGAGTGCTTTTCATGACAGAGAGTGTGCCAGGTCATATCACAGATTGCATTGGCAAGTTTGGATAGGGGTTCGTAAGCTAAGGGAACATTATTTGATGTTTTGTCCCTAAAAACATCTTGCTCGGCTTTATTAGATGAGTTAGAAGATGAGCCTGGGTCATTGCTGTCATCTCCATCAT
The DNA here is from genome assembly GCA_038093995.1 of Tylopilus aff. callainus. NCBI lineage: Eukaryota > Fungi > Basidiomycota > Agaricomycetes > Boletales > Boletaceae > Tylopilus > Tylopilus aff. callainus. The sequence goes on along the minus strand of JBBPTI010000109.1, from coordinate 9,917 downwards.
CTCCGTCATCACCTCCACCTCCTGCTCCATACCCTGGAACTGGATTTCGTGGGTGCTGGTCAAAGAGGTCTTTTTCATCTTCTGGTAGTTCTTGGAAATGAGAGGAGAGCAGGGTGAGCAGAGAAAGTGGGTTCTGGCAGTGAGTCAAGATGGATGGCACAGTAGTGCATTTGGTAAAGCTGGTGAACTTGCCAGGGATGGTATGGGAGCTACCAAAGGCAGTCTGAAGAAAAGAAGTATGAACAGTGCAAGTAGTCATAATGGTGTTCTGGGAACTCGACAAATGGGAGTTCGAATATACTATTAAGTTTTGTGTCTTCTCTGGCTCAAGTCCAAGCAGCAAAGATGGTTAGAGAGGACAAAGGTTGTGAAACAACCCTTAGGCGGGGCTGCTTAGTGAGCTGTGGGATAGCAAGGAGAGGAACGATGACTAGAGCTAGTGGGGGCCCAGGCATCGACTGAGGACTAAGGGGAAAATCCAAGATAACTCAAATGAGGATCTTGGGGCTGAATTGCCAGCCTTATATACAGTTACAGGTTGTTTGTACGTATTGGTATTCTATTACTACATATGGGTACTTTAGGGTAGACGTGGGAGCATGGGGATTATGCTACTGGCCAGGGGTGAGTCATGGGGAGTCACTGCACTGCCTTATGCAGCCCGGAGGCCAGTGACACAAGATCGCATCACCATGGTGTGATATGGTGTGATTATGATGTCATGGGGCTGTGCAAGGGTCTGGATTTGCTTACTAAGGTAGACACAGCTTGGCACTGCCATCGTGTGGCGTGTGAGTGCTGTTAGTAAGCAAGTTGTGGGTGCCAGTGTCGCAATAGGGAAGGAGCCAAAAGAGGGAGCAAAAAGAGCGGGATGTAAGCAAGGTCATAACACTACCCCCCTGCTAAAGCTCAACCTCCAGGGGAGCAAGTAGGAGTGGCTGGGCAAAAATCGTGGTGAAGACCGAGTGAGAGATAGATCGAGGGGCAGAAGGATGGGAGTGGTGGAAGTCACAGACAGCATCAGGGCAGTTCGTGAGATTGGATGCAGGTTTCCAGGTATGGTCCTTGGCAGGATATCCCTTCCAGTGTACCAGATACTGGATGCCACAGCTGCGGGGGCAGGAGTCAATGATAAAATCGACCTTGTATTCAGAGTCTCGATTATTGGAGATGGAGGTGGGCCCCAGAAGCAGATCGGGTTGCTGTGGCAGTGGTGGTATGTAGGGTTTAGTGTGGGATATATTAATGATGGGGTGAATGCGGATGTACTTGGGAAGCCGTAACTCCACGGCATTTGGCCCTTTAAGGGAGACAACAGGGAATAGCCCAATCCATCAATCAGTGAGTTTACGGCAGGGGAAAGGCAGGGTCAGATTATCGGTTGCAAGCCAGACCCGGTCACCTACTGCATAACTGGGGGCAGGGGATTGGTGTGCATTCCCGGTGATGGTCATCTGCTCTTGGGCCTGGAAAAGGTGCTCCTTCGTCTGTTGGAGGATGGTCTGATAGTCCTGGGCGATCATGGACATGGCGGGCGACTTTGAGTCGCGGGGCTCTACCCCCATGTGGGGTTGGTACATGCAAGTAACCTGGAAGGGGGAGAATTTAGAAGCAGTGGATTGCTTTGCATTAAGGGAGAATTGGGCCAGGGGCAACCAGCGTGCCCAGTCATCCTATCATTCAGCACAATACATACAGAGATATGTTCCTACTTCTCTATTCATACATTCAGTCTGCTCATCCATCTGCGGGTGATGAGCGGTGGACTTTCTTACGGAGATCCCCAGCTGTGCACAGAGCGCTGTCATCAGGATGGAGGCGAACTGGGGTCCATGATCAGAGACGATGGACTTTGGCAACCTGTGATGCTTCCATACATGGTTTAGATATAGGTCTGCCAGTCCAGCGGCCGAGCAGGTCTTGGAACAGGGGATGAGTTCCACTTCTTTGGAGAATCGGTCCACCACAGTGAGAATGGCGTCATGTCCCCCAGACAAAGGGAGATCAGTGATGAAGTCTGCAGAGATATCCTCCTAGGAACCATCTGGTATCGGGAGGGGTTGGAGTTCTCCCTTTGGTGGCTGGTTTCTGGACTTTGCCCTGGCACATCGAGAACACCCTTGTATGTACCGCTCCACATCCTTCCTTATGACCAGCCAGCTATAGCTTCGGGCGAGGAGCTCTAGAGTCTTCAGCACTCTGGGATGCCCACTGACTTCATGATCGTGGTGTAACGTAATCAGGTGGGATCGTAGGTCCAGAGGTATGTAGATTCAGCCGGCCTTCTTAAGGAGCCAGTCCCTGATCTTGTACCCTTGTGCCATCAACTTCTTGAGAGTTGATCCTGGGAGTCAGATAGTCTGGTGGGAAATTTTGTCAGTAAGTTCTTTGCCTGGGGTTACCACTTCTAACACCTCTGGGTCCTCTGCTATTTGTCCTATCTGTTCGGGGGGAATTACTAGTACCTCTTTATTGTCATCATTCCCCTTATCTGTCAGATCCGATCGTCGCGATAACGCATCCGCTTTTGTCATTAGTGTTCCTGCTTTGTGACACCATTTGAAATTAAACTGGGATAGGTATTGCACCCATTGTGCCTGTCAGCAATTGAGATTCTGCCGTGTCATGAACCAGGTGAGATTCTAGTGGTCATTCCAGATCTCAAACTAATGCTGTGCCCCTTCCAAGTAATGTCTCCAGCTTTCCAAGGCCGACACTACACTGAGCATTTCTTTATCAGCAATTGGGTAGTTGCATTGTTTAGGGGTCATGGAGTGAGATGAGAATGCTACCAGGTGCCATCGATCTTCCTTTTGTATGGACAACACTGCCCCAACAGCACAGTTGCTGGCATCGCTTTTGAGACGATAGCAACAATCATTATCAGAATAGGCAAGGATGGGGGTGGTGGTGAAGCGTTGTTTTAGTGTGTTGAAAGCAGCTTCACACTCTGTCAACCATTCGAAGGGGACATCTTTTTGGGTTAAGTCATGGAGGGGGCGAGCAATCTGAGTGTAATCTTTAATGAAGCGTCGATAGAAGTTGGCAAGCCCGAGAAAGACCCTTGTCTATCGCAAGGTGGTGGGACTTGGCCACTCTGTTACTGCTTTTACCTTCACAGGATCCATTCTTACCCCATTAGGAGTGACTATCATCCCCAGGAACTCAACGCTGGTGGTGGAAAAAGAGCACTTTTCTGGTTTTACGAATAGATCATTCTTCTCCAATCTTGCTAGCACTTCCATCACCCTTGCTTCGTGTGCCTTCCAATCCCCATTTTTGGAGTAGATCAATAGATCGTCAATATAGATGATCACCTCAGGCATATCCGCAAAGAGTTCATTCATCATTGTCTGGAAAGTGGCGGGCAAGTTGCACAGTCCAAAGAACATTACCATGGGTTCATATGCTCCCCTGTGGCAAACGAAGGCTGCCTTCCATTCGTCTCCTTCTTTAATCCACATGTTGTTGTATCCCCAACGGAGATCCATCTTGGTGAAGATTTTGGCATCCTTTAGTCAATCCATGAGCTGAGAAATGAGTGGGAGTGGATAATTGTTGCAGATAGTGTGCTCGTTGAGATACCGGTAATCCTGGACCATCCATTTCCGTCTGTCCTTCTTAGGGACAAAGAAGACCAGCGATGTTTGCTCAGATTTCAATGGCTGGATATATCCCTTTTGTAACTGGTCTTCGATGAAGTCATCCACCTCCTTCTGTTCGCTCAGACTTAAGGGGATGATTTGGCTCTTTTTCTCCCTGAAACTTTCCTTTAACTCTATAGCATGGTCCCAGGGCTTCCTCACTGGCATTCTCTCTGACTCCTTTTGCAAGAACACACATTAGTAGTGGTGGTACATTGTCAGTACCAACTTGAGCGCATTTTCTGGTGACGTTTCCGTAGCCTGGATCTTGGCTTGACTCCTTTCTTCGGCACACCCTGCTTCTAGTGCTTCTTGCACATGCATGGCTCAGTTGGGCTGATCATAGTTGAATGTCTCTGGACACACCATAAACTGAATTTTCTCCATCCTTCAGTCGATCTGGGGATTATGTTCCCAGAGCCATGAGTATCCTAGAATGACGTCATTGCTTCTGATGTTGGTTATGTATGCTTGAAGCAATTCTCGGTGACTGTTTATGTTGCAGTAGACTTTTACTTCTTCTGTAATGCGCCCCCCAATGTTTTCAGTCCCATCAGCATTATACACAATAATTGTCCTGGGGGCGGTCAGCATGGGTATGCAGTTTTTCCATATGAAGTCATGGCTGATGAGCGTCAGATTGGCTCTGCTGTCAATTAGTGCTTCAACACTCATATATTGTCTTTCGTAGGAGGGTTTTATCTGTATTGTTAGTTTGATTTCTTTTCCCTTATGGATTACCCTCATGTACGTCTTCAGGGGTTCTGGGGTTTTGGTGGATTTAGGGGAATTAAGCACAGTTTTAGTATCTTGGTCCCTGCCAGGCTCACTAGGAGGCCCCCCTAGACCGGTTATGTTAGATACTAGAGTCATTAGTATAGTTACGAGTTTAGTTAGTTCCACCAAGAAGTGATTGTTAGCCTGTGAGACACCCAGATCATCTCCTAGGCTCGGCCTTTTCCCTTCTGCTCTTTTCCGGCGTTGGGAAAATCCTCTTCTTCAACTGCAGCCACCTTGGCCTTGTCTTCAGCCAGGGCGATGCAGCGTGCCTTTCTCTTTCGGCAGCTGAACTGGTGTCCTCCTCTGTAGAAGTGGCATTCAGAACATTGGTTCTTCGGCTTCTTACAATTGCAGGCCATA
>JBBPTI010000108.1:0-23641 GCA_038093995.1 Tylopilus aff. callainus | reverse complement strand
TGCCTATCATGCCCTCATTAAGCAGCAGCTCAATGCCCCTGCTCCATCTCTCTGGTCATCAGGACCAGCCCTATAGGCCTTCCAAAAAAAGCAGGAGAGAAGAGGAGTCCACCATGAAGCTATAGATGCTCACTGCACTGTTATCACCCAAGTAGTCTGGTTTACAGAAGAGTGTGGATGTCTATACCCCACCAGAGTACTTCACTGCCCCATGAAATATTTGTAAACATTTCTGATCTTTGTTTCTTTTGTAACAATAATTCCATACTTATAGATGTTTGTACTTGGCTTGTTGTTTTTTTCTGTTATATTTTCTTTGATCCTTTTATACATCACTTACAGCATCTTCTTCATCCTTAAGGCAGTGCAGTACAACAACTCTGCCTTTGTTGTATATGCACAGACTCCTTACAGAGAAGTCTTTGTAGGAGCTTCTATTCCTACTAGACCTAAACCTACCCCTTGCTGACACATTAGCAGCAGTCACTACTGAATTCACCACCCTCTCTATCCAGAATGTGCAGCTGGCACAGTTTCTCCATACCAGCAACCATAAGATTATCTGCCTTGAAGGACTTTTTACCACCAGCCAGCAAACAGTGGCTGTGCTCCAGGTTTGTCTTGCTACCACAAGATCAGCTGGGTCCACTATGACCAGTAGAAAAGTCAAGATATTCTCAGACCTGGGAGAGTATGAAGGTTCCATTGCCAAGTTTGAAGAATGATGGGCCAAGATGAAGGAATGACTCCAGGTCAACCAATATGTTACTTCCAATGAAAGCTATGAAGTGGTAGTAGCAGTGTTGTCATGCCTCAAGGGACCCAAAGCTGGTCTATTCACACAAACCTGCCTATCCAAGAGCAATGTCTATATCTGGAATGAATTAGAAGGGGAAGTTGAGGGGCTCTTCCAAGTAGTGAACTAGAAGGACTGGGCTTGTGTGCAGCTGGAGCAATTCTGACAAGGTAGCATGCACACTGATGACTTCCTGGTCAGATGGGAAGCCCTCTACCAGCAGGCCAGAATTGATAACACACACAAGGTGCAGTTACTTGAACAAAACACTGCCTGCCATATTATCTTGCATTTTCTTAAAGAAGGACAAAGGAAGGACAAGCCTGCTGACTATCTCAATGCCATCAGGAAGAGCAGTTGTGCCATGGAAGCACTAAATTTCATCTGTGGAGTGGATAAGAAGCCCCAGTAGTGAATCAGCCTCTAGAAGCTCACCCAGGAAAATATGGAGAAAGGAGTTTTTGCCCTTAGCAGTGCAGATAGCAGGGCCAAATGCCTCAACTGCAAGCAAACTGGACATCATATCAGGGATTGCAGGAAGGCCAAGGTGAATCAATGCCCCTCTTGTACAGTAGCTCAAAGAACTGTCCCAATATTTGCATATATTCCACTAAACACAATAGTATGTAATAACAACTAAACCTTACCTAATTATGTCAGTATATGAAATAAAGTACTCACTCTTGGCTTTCAGATGGACCAAGAATCAAAGGATTTCAATAAAATTTGACAAAGTTACAGTTATTTTAAAATGGTGACATAAGTGTAGTAATGGTGCTATTATGTCACCTTTAGGTAACTACCATCAGCTATCACTATATAAACCCCTCTATTGTATGTTTAATTTCCCATTGTCATTATGAAACCTATTTCTAGCTCTTAATGTTATGATCATGTTCTTCAATGCCTCTAGCTTTGGCTACACTTAGCCTAATGGCTACACTAACCTAGCTCAATCCTAGACTGACCTACACTCAAACCTTTGTCACCTCATTCCTTACAAAGCCCCTATTGACCACCAACATGTGACTCCCAGTACTCATGGTCACATGACCCCTTGATCACATGACCTGCAGTCACAAAGCCAGCACTTGGCCCAAGTCACATGACAGCCATAGCCACAGGAGTAGCTCCTAGACATTGACAAGTATCCAAGGACTCTTATATGACCAGCACTGCCCCTCCTTTAGCTCAGCAGCATACAGCCACTGGCATCCAGCATCACACTTACAGTGACTCCCAAAACTGTTCCAATATTTGACAATAATTCAGTGTGTGAAGCACACTGCACACACCCATGGGAATCTTGCTTAGCATTGGTGAGACAAATACTAGTACACACTCATGGCTACCTGCAGGCACTTGGATCATGTGATTTGACCTGGTGGCTGTGGAGATATGGCCAATTTAAAACAGTAACTACATTGAAACAATTTTGTTACTTTTGTAATACTTCATAGGATTTCAATAAAACAAGAGGATTGCTGGTGCTATTTGGTTCTACAAACAAAGATGCATATATGGACATGGTGTCTGAGTCAAAATATGTTCCCATGCTTCTTGTCTTTCAACCACTACCATCATGCAATCCCTCTCTGCCACTCAACAAAATACCATCCTTTCTCAACTTGACTCTGGCCATTCTATTCACTCTATTGCCTCTAGCACTGGTGTCAGCATGGCTTCCATCTCTAGACTTCATTCCAAGGAGCATTCTGACCTTCAAATATCTATTGGAGGTCTTTCATCAAAGCTTTCTGATGCCAATGTCTGTCATGCTATTTGAAACACTCAAGTTGTAGCATCAGCAATGAGGGCTGCTATGGTGGGCACAAAGGAACAACAGTAAGTGAAGAGGAGAGCAATGAACAAGTGGATGATCAAGGGGAGTTGTAGGTGATGTCATTGAATAGGTGCCCATCACCATGTGCCATGGTGACTGGAGCAATAGGGGGGCTACAGGGGTGGTACTGCTAAGTACTCCCAGGCTAGCCATCAAGACCCTAGTTGTATGGCATTGACTCCTTTAGAGTCTGTGCTAGTAGTGCCATAGCCCATGAATAAACAACTAAGGGAGGTGAGGGCTGTGAGAAAGGGTTTATATACTACTTGGTATCTACTTTAAGCAGAGCCTGAATCTCTTTAGGGCTGGCTTCTATTCCTTTATAAGTCCTGCTTTCCATTCCTGGTTCCTGGTCTGTGTAAAGGGGGCAGTGCTGAGGAATTACTGCCATAGGCTGAATATTGCAAGGGTGAGTGGCACCACTTGCACAAGTGATGCCATTGGCATGGGAACTGCTGCAGAGCATAGCCTGTGGGCAGAGGGTATGGGTGGCACTAATGTCATTGGTGCAGATATAGTATTGCAATAATGGCATGCAATGGTATGATCATGGCATGCTGGCTACAGAGCCAAAGGCTGCAGATGTGCTGGGCTAAGGATTCAGGTGTTTGGCTAAGGGACTGGGCCAGTGAACTGGAGGCTAGATGCTACTGAGGTAATCCAGGTGGCACTGATGCTTTGGTCATCAAGGATAGCAGCTATTGCACTAAGCTGGTGGTAGTAGGAGCTACTTCCCAATTGTTAAGATTAACTCTGGGCAGGAGGTTAACCCTAGCCTTGAATAGCCTGGTGGTAATAACAATCTGTTGCCCAAGCAAATGTGGGACTTATCCTGCCTCTGTTTGTCAAGGACTTGATCTAATGAAGCTAGCAAACTTGAAGAGACAAACTCTAGTGAGTTCTGAGGTCTGGGATGAAGAAGGCATAATCAAAGAAGACTAGCTTAGGGTACAGGGTAGTGAGAGCTGTCCTTAAGTACTAGTTAGTCTGACTGATGAGCTAAGCAATAGAATGCAAGGAAATGCATAAAAATGTGTTAGAAGAAAGAGATAATGATTAGATATGATCAGAGCATATCTTGAGTCAAATCAAAAGAGTAAGCATAGGAGTCAAATGAAAGGGGGAACCTTAGTAATACAAAGGTGAAAGAGAAAAAGAGTGACCCTAGGTGAGACCCAGTAGGCAAGTCATAACACTAATAGGCTGGTGGCTGAGCCAACGAGAGCATGGTGACTATTGAAACAACCTTGGGTACAAAGTACCTTTGGTCATGTAGCAGAAAGTGTAGAGAGTATATAAGGTGGATTGAACTTCTAGTAAAGTGGGTGCCTTGTGAGGGAAGACCCAAGAAGAATTGATTGGAGTTCTGATGAGTTACATGGGGGTTTATATACTACTAGCTACCTAGGTTGAAACTCCAACTGAATATCATGAGGGCAGGCTAGGTTACTAAGTATGGAAATGTGAACGAGAAACTGGCCTGGTCCATGCGAGCAGGGCAATGCTGAGGGTTTATCACCATAGGTGTGGGAAGAGGTGATGCAAGATGGTGCAATGGTAGGAGTTATGCAATTGGAGGAAAAAAAAATTAAGGGAATCATACAATATGCAGGAGAAACACCATTGGCATGAAAGCTGAGTGTGCAAGGATAGTGTGTGATGGCAGCATCTGCAGTTGCTGTGTTGTCAGCTGCTTAGGTAAGAGGGTCTTTATGCTACCTTGGTTAGGTGCCCTTATGCTGTAAGCTTGTGCTGGTGTGGCATGGGAGCAAGAGCAGATGTTACCAAGTTGCAGCTGAGGGGTGTGGGTGTCTATGCCTAAAGAGGGGAATGTAGGAATGGAGGGCATAGGAGTGTAGTGGTGAGAGAGTGAAGCATAACACATTCCCCTCCTTAAGGTCTAGATTTCAGATGGACCTGAGGGAAGAGGCAGCAGAGGTCAAGGGCAGAGATGAAGTGGGGGGCAGCAGGATGGGTGCAATGGAAGGCCATGATGGCATCTGGAGCATGGGTGAGGTTGGAGCAAGGTTCCCAGGTATGTTCAGAGGCATCATAGCCCTTTCAATGGACAAGGTACTGGAGACCACAACCATGGAGATGAGAGTTGATGATGAAATCCATTTCATATTTGCCATCAGTGTTGGAAGGTAGGATAACTGGGGTGGAGGATACAGGAGCAGGCTGTCCCAGGAGAGGGGTAAGGTAAGGTTTGACATAGGAGATGTTGATAATGGGGTGGATGCAGAAGGAGGCAGGAAGCTGGAGGCAGACTGCATTTGACCTGATGAGGTCAAGAATAGGGAAAGAACCAAGCCAATGATTGAGGAGCTTGGTGGGCTGAGAGGTTCAGAGATGTTTGGAGGAGAGCCAGACCTGGTCACCTGGCTGATACAAGGGTGTGTTGGAGTGGCAGGTATCTGCAGAACACTTCATGCATGTCTGGGCTTTGTGGAGATGGGCACAAGCATCAGCAAGGTGGGATGCATACTATTCAGTGAGGTTATCAGTGGTGGGTGAGGGCATGACAGTTGGTTCAATGCCAATTGCTGGGGAATAGATACAGGTGAGCACAAAAGGGGACTTGCTGGTCACAGAAGAAACTTGGTTGTTTATGGTGAATTGTGCCAGGGACAGCCATTTGGACCAAGAGTCTGGGTGGTCGGTACAGTAAAGGTGGAGATACTGCCCAACTTCTCTGTTCATGCATTCAGTTTGTCCATCAGTTTGCAGGTGGTATGCTGTGAAGAGTTGCTGCTCAATGTGAAGCTGTTGACAGAGGTCAGTCATTAACTTAGAAGTAAACTGGGGTCCTCAGTTAGAAACAATGCTGTGGGGAAGTCTGTGGTGCTTCCAGACATTGTAACGCTCACGGCTACGCTATGTTCCTTTCTTTCCTACACTATCTTTTTTAGCCACTTTGACCCACGCCACAGCACCATGACTCGGTATTGCCCGAGTCTTGTCCCCACACTGGTTAGCACAGTACCTGCAGCATTCCAGGCACCAGACCATGGTAGAGTAAAGACCCAATTACCTGGGTACTGATGCTGGCCGCAGCACTTAGGCAATCTGCAGTTGCAATGGCACCATATGTCACCACCCGGTCTCATGCCAATAGCGATACTCGCGCATCACATGCCATAGTATGCCATCTGTTCCCACTCCAATGGCATTAATCTCACAATGGCACCATTGCTCGCCACCCTTTCCCACTCCAGTAGCATTTAGCCCACAGCATTGCCCCCCTCACATGGACCAGGCCAGTTTCTGTCTTGCACTTCCTTATTTAGTATCTCGGCCTGCCCTCACTTACTTTAGGCTCCGCTTGAATCCCGTTTGTAGTAGTATATAAGACTGCCTGTAAATTATCAGAGCCCCAATCAATTCTCCTTGGGTTTCTTCCCTCCACAATGGGGCAGCGCCCAAGGGTTGGTTCACTTTCTTTTGCCACTTAGCCCCCTTCAGCAAGGGTCTAGGTGTAGACATCCAGCAGGGCACAAGCATTGCCAGTGACGCCCTCCTGAGGAGGCTAGCTCAAGGGGTAGAGTCTCGAGGTATAGACCATCCCAAGCAGCGCACAGGGACTAGCATCAGCATTAGGCAATGCCAGGATCATCATTAAGGGTTATCAGGTATACATTCACTGCTTGTCAGCTCATCAGCACCCACATTCATTTGCACCACATTTGCTACTTGCCCCACTCACTAGTACCAACTACCATTACACTCTTTACTTGTACAGTAGTGTACCAATATCACTTGGGTCTTCCCTCACAAGGCACCCACATACTAGGAGATTGACTCACTTTCCCGTTTCGCTTCACTTCACTACTTGCCCCCTTGTGCGTTGCACCCGGGGCTTTGATCCCGCTTTGTTCCACTCAACACCTCCTTGCACCTAGTGCCCGAGGTCATTTCAGACATGGTGTAAGTAAATGCCCACTAAATCTACCATGGTGCAGGTGGTATCACAGGAGATGAGTTCAATGGCCTTGGAGAATCGGTTGACTACTATTAGGATGGTGGTGTAGGAGTTGGATTCTGGTAATTTGGTGATGAAGTTGATGGAGATGTCCTGCCAAGGTCCAGCTGGGATGGGTAATGGCTGAAGCTTACTGGCCAGGGGTTGATTGCTAGGCTTTACTTGTGCATAGTGGATGCAATGTCTAATGTATTTCTGGGTATTCTTGGCCATGGTTGGCCAGTTGTAGTTCCTTTGCAGCCCTTCCAGGATTCTTTCTACTCCAGGGTGGCCTACAAGAGGTGCATTGTGGTATAGCTGGAGTACCCAAGGCTGACAGGCTGGAGGTATGAACACTTTCCCTTGTTTCATGCAACAGCCATCAGAAATGGTGTACCCTGATGCCTCCAATCAGGCCTGGATGGACACTGGAAGCTTGATTGTTTCATGAGAAATGCTGTCCATGAGGGTGTCTCTGCTAGGATGTAGAATGACTGGTGTCAAGGTATTCTTTGTCTCCTGTACTCCTATGGTCTCCAAGGGAATGACTAGCACATGCTGGTTGTTGTCCTTGTCACCTACAGCCAGATCTTCTTTTCAGCTGAGGGTGTCCACTTTGCCCATCATAGAACCAGGTTTGTGGAACCATTTGAAGTTGAATTGTGACAAGTACTGGGCTCATCAGGCCTGTCACTGATTCAGGTTTTGTTGGGTCATAAACAAAGTCAGATTTTGATGGTCATTTCAAATCTGAAACTCATGGGTGGTTCCTTTCAAATAATGCCACCAGGTCTCCAGCGCCCTGATGATGCTGAGCATCTTCTTGTCCATGATTGGGTAGTTGCACTCTTCAGGGGTCATGGCATGGGACAAATATGCAATTGGGTGCCACTTGTCTTCTTTCTCAATCATGAAACGACCTCGGGTGCTAGGCACTAGGAGGCATGGAGTAAAGAGTAGTGAAGTGAAGTGAAATGGAATGGTGAGTCAATCTCCTAGTATGTGGGTGCCTTGTGAGGGAAGACCCAAGAAGAATTGATTGGGGCTCCGATATAATACAGGTGGTCTTATATACTACTACAATCAGGGTTCAAGCGGAGCCTAAAGTAAGTAAGGGCAGGCATAGATACTAAATATGGAAGTGTGAGACAGAAACTGGCCTGGTCCGTGCGAGCGGGGCGATGCTGTGGGCTAAACACTACTGGAGTGGGGAGCGAAGGCATGCGATGGCGCCATAGCAAGGTTAATGCGATTGGAGTGGGAACAGATTGTGTACTATGGTGTGTGATGCATGGGTATCACCATTGGGGTGGGGGCAGATGGTGAGATATGGCGCCATAGTAGCTGCAGATTGCCTAAGGTGCTGTGGGCAGCATTAGTATCCAGGTAATTGGGTCTTTGCTCTACCATGGTCTGGTGCCCGGAATGCTGTGGGTACTAAGCTAGCCAGTGTGGGAAAGGTACTCAGGCAATACTGAGTCATGTCGCTGTGGCATGAGTAAAGGTAGCTAAAGAAGGAAGTGTAGGAAAGAATGAAACATAGTGTAGCCATGAGCATAACAGACCAGCAGTACTGTGCCAGTGGCAAAGGAGAAGGCATTGCTCTCAAGCCAGTAATGCTTGTCATTATCCAGGTACACGAGCACCAGGGCCATTGTGAATGCTTCTTTAAGCCTGGTGAATGCTGCCTCCTTGGTGTTGGTCCAGCAAAAGGGTTCATCCTTTCTGGTTAGGTTGTGCAGCAGCTGTGTGACCTTGGCAAAATCCTGAATGAACCTTCAGTAGAAGTTCACCATGCCAAGGAAGAATCAGACCCCTCAGACATCCTTCAGCCTTGGCCAGTCCATAATTGCCTTTACCTTGGTGTTGTCCATGCTGACCCCATTTACTCCTACTATCATTCCCAAGAACTCTATCTCCTGAACTGAGAATACACATTTGGAGGGCTTGATGAACAAGTCATTTTCTTTGAGCTGCCAGAGTACTTCTGTTATGATCTTTTGATGTTCTTGCTTGTCATCAGTTGGCATGAATATCATTAGATTGTTGATGTATACTAGGACATTGGTGGACATATCTGCAAAGATCTTGTTTATCATTGTCTGGAAGGTAGCAGGTGAGTTGCAGAGCCTGAAGAACATGATGAGGGGCTCAAACAACCCTTGATGACAAGTGAAGGCTGCCTTCCATTCATCTCCTTCTTTGATGTGGACATTGTTGTATCCCCAGCATAAGTCCATCTTGGTAAAGAGGTGGGCACTTTTGAGCTGGTTGACTAGTTGCAAGATCAGGGGAAGGGGGTAGTTGTTGTGCATGGTATGTTCATTGAGATACTGATAATCCTGGACCATGTGCTTCTTTCCATCCTTCTTTGGTACAAAGAAGACCAGCACTGTTTGCTCAGACTTCAAAGAGTGGATATACTCTTTTCTCAGCTGGTTGTCAATGAATTCATCTACCTCTTTCTGTTCTTGAGGACTTAGGGGAATGTTTTGGCCCTTTCTCAGTTTGAAGGAGTCCTTTAGCTTGATCGCATGGTCCCAGGGCTTGCATAGGGGCATTTGCTCAGACTCCTTTTGTTCAAATACCCAGAGATATGGGTGATATTCTTTTGGCACTAAATCCTGGGCCCTTGGTTCTTCTGTCATCACTCCTATTACATTTTTCACATCTATTCCTGCTTCTTTCTCCTGTTCTTTGGCCCTTTGAACTATGCAGGAGATGCCTTCATAGTTACACAATTCTGGGCAATCTGGGAGATCTACAATTCCTTTCTTCCAATTAATTCTGGGGTTGTGTGCTTTCAGCCAAGGATACCCAAGGATGAGATCTTTTGTTCTGAGGTTGGTTACTTTGACCCTTGTCCTTTCTACATGCCCTTGATACTCCAAGAGGACTTCAGCCATATGCATCACTGGCCCTGCTTTGTTTGGGATGCCATCAGCATTGTAAATAGCTATAGGGGTGTTGAGGCAATCAAGAGGGATGCTATGCTTCCTTGTGAAGTCCTTGTGGATGAAAGTGGACTGTGCCCCACTATCAAGTAGAGCAGAAGCAGTAACAAAATCACTGGCCTTGATCTTGACCCTTACTTCCAGGGTAATTTCTTGCTGATGGGTACTAAGGATGTGAATTACTGGAGGAGCTGTTGTTGGGATTTGCACACATGGGGGAGTTGGTGAAGGAGTGGGGTATAAAGAGGAATTAAGCACAGCTTTTGGTTCACAGTTGCTGCTGAGCTGTGGAGTGGGCTTTTCTTGACCAGGCAAGAAAATAGGTACTATACAGTTGTTAGGGGTGATATGGAAATGGTAGAAATATGCGATGAATCTTTCTCTAGCCATCAGGGCACCCGACACACCCCTTAAGCTCTGCCTTTTCCCTTGTTGTTGTATTGAACAACCTGAAAACCCAACTTTTCCTTGGAATTGGCTTGTTTCTTCACCACCACAGCTAACTCTTCCATCCTTAGTGGGGTGTTGTGGTTGAACTCTTCACCTTCGGCCAAGGAGATGTGCCAGATAGTTTTCCTTAACTTGCATTGGGCACTATGACCTCCTTGGATGAACCTACAAGAGGAACACTGGTTGATTTGCAGCTGCCTACAGTCTTTGATGCAATGACCAGTGCATTTACAATTGAAGCACTTGGCCCAACTGTCATTGCTGCTGAGGGTGAAAATGGCTTCTTTGGCATTTTCTTCAGCTAATCCCCTTATGCTAATCCAGGCCAGGATCCTTCTCTCTGATCCTTGGATATACTGGAGGGCTTCCATTGCAGTTGTCATATCCATTCCAGAATCCCTATAAGCAAATCCTGGAAACTCTGGCACAATTCTGAAGTCCATATCATTTGAACTACTTTCCCATGTAAGACATCCTTACCACATCCCATGTGCCACCCAAACCATAATTTGTGCCATATTGGGTTGTGCACAGCTTTGACTAGGTAACTTGCAGGTGATTAGATTCTGGGATTTACATCTCCAAACTGTGCACCTAGTACTGCCTCTGCCTTATTTTCATTTGTCTTAGTTCTGTTATTTGTAACTCTACATTCCTTAGTGTATCACCCTCTGGCATAGTTTATCTCCATACTCCGTCTTGATTACTGATTGCTGTGTTTCTCCATATTGCATTCATAATCACCTCCATTCCTTATTCTGAATTCCACTATGTACTTTAGTATATAAACTCTACAAATTTCGAGTTGTACTTCAGTACAAATATTAACACAAGTCTCCCTCCTATGTTTGAGTCCCTCATCTCCTACCTCTGTCTTCCCTCTTGATGCTTCCAACCTCTGAAATCAAGGATGCAAGCCTTGGTAAGGACATGACACACAAGTCCTGTGCCAAGTCCTTAACCTGAACCCTTCAATTATATTTATGGTACTCCAGCCCCCTTGGACTTACACTGGAGGACTGGACTTTGACAGCAGTACTGGTCTTTCAGATATTGGTCAAGTAGACTGCCAGACTGTTGGACCTCTTTCCTTCTTTGAATAGCTGTATGATAATGTGGTGGGAGATGTTCTGCTTTAGGAGGTGGATCACATGGGTGTTGTTGATATCTGCTTGCTGGTAGAGGGCTTCCCATTGGACTAGGAAGTCATCAGTCCTCATTCCTCCTTGCTTGAACTCTTTGAGCTGTCAGCATGCCCAATTCTTCTGATTGGTAGCCCAGAATAGTCCTTCAACCTCTCCTTCTAGGTCATTCCAGGTGTATACATTGCCTCAAGTGAGGTGGGTCTATGCAAATGGTCTGGCTTTAGGTCCTTTGAGGCAGGAAAGTACCACAACTACTGCTTCATAACTAGTGGTGGGGGCAACATGGGTGTTCACTTTGAGCCATGCTTTCATCTTTGCCCACCATTCTTCAAACTTGGCAATGTTTCTGTAATGCTCATGGCTATGCTACATTCCATTCCTTCCTACATTGCCTTCTTTAGCCACTTTGACCCACACCACAGTGCCACGACTCGGTATTGCCCAAGTCCCTTTCCCACACTGGCTGGCACAGTACCCACAGCATTCTGGGCACCAGACCACAGTAGAGTAAAGACCTGATTACCCAGATACTGATGCTGCCCGCAGCACTTAGGCAATCTGCAGTTGCAATGGCACCATATGTCGCCACCCGGTCGCATGCCAATAGCAATACTCGCGCATCGCACGCCATAGTATGCCATCTGTTCCCACTCCAATGGCATTAACCTCGCAATGGCGCCATCGCTCACCACTCTTTCCCACCCCAGTAGCATTTAGCCCTCAGCATTGCCTCACTTGCACGGACCAGGCCAGTTTCTGCTTTGCACTTCCTTATTTAGTATCTCGGCCTGCCCTTACTTACTTTAGGCTCTGCTTGAATCCTGATTGTAGTAGTATATAAGACTGCCTGTATTATATCAGAGCCCCAATCAATTCTTCTTGAGTCTTCCCTCACAAGGCACCCGCTTATAAGGAGATTGGTCCACTTGTCCGTTTCGCTTCACTTTCACTACACTCTACTCCATGCCTCCTAGTGCCTTGCATCTGAGGTCATTTCATTAAGAATTGATTCTCCTCTTTGCCACTGTTGCTATCTGACCACCCTGAAGGCCCCACCCATCACCAACTTTTGTGCTATCAGTAAGCAAAGCAGTACCTGCATCCCCTTATTGACATGGAAGGACACTAGTGAATGCTATATGTGCTAAGTTGGCCCCCACTGTTGTAGTTGGCAGCTCAACAGGCGGACAGCATCTAGTAGTCACCCCTCGCCCAGTTCATCCCATCAACCTTGACCTTCTTGCCACCGTCGCTTCCCACCTTGAAGCCAATGCCACCACAGCTGCTGAGAGAGAGCAGAGAGAGCTGTGGGAAGAGATTGATCAGGCAATCACAGACTTCGCCATGAGGTCCAGGGCTTCAGATATGCCCACACTTGTTTATCCCCCATTCCCAGTCGCTGACATCAACCCAAATGACTTCGTTCACCCCACACCACCTATCCCTTTGCCTTCTACTCTTCACTGGCTCATCACTGAAGCCGAAGAACAAACCTGCCGCTACAAGGAGTACGCAGCCTGCATAGAAGCCCAGCTCACTGCTCCCCTTCCCCCTTCCCCCTTTCCCAGACTACCACACTTGCTGCAGGCCAGATTGCCTTCACCACCCCTTCCATTTTCTGCCATTCCACTCACACCTGAAACAGTCTGGGACATCCGGTACCATACTGGTGCGCAGTCTCAATGAGCCAGGCCATCTCCACCCAAGAAACCTTCTGCGGTGGCCCAGCAAGTTCCTTTAATTTTTCTTTTTGTACTTATTTGCCTTTGTCTCCCACCTTTTTTAGTTTTAGCTTTCCTTTTCAAGGATGTTTCCACTTTTTTTCTGATACTCCCTTTTAGCCTCTTGTTTTATCTCTTTCTTGCTACTTGTGTTTTGCATTTATTGCCTTCTCACCTGCATTCAATTTGATTGCAATACCCTTTTAGTTTCTTTGCAGTTACCTTCAGGAGAGTACTCCCTTGTCATCGCTACCCCTACTGGCACATGAGGCTGCAACTTCCATTACGAGAATGCACCTACCAACTGGGCTGAGTCAGCACCCCAGGACGACTGGTAGTTATCCACTACTTTATTTGAACTAAAGTTCCCGGCCCAAGCTATAGGGGGATTACTTAGCAAGCTGAGAGAATGCCACACACATCCTGAAGGAAGAATAATCAGGATCCTTAATAGGCCACATCCAGGAGACTATCGAGATCAGAAGACTGTAGTCTGCACGAGACCTCTAGTGCCCCTCCCATTTGAAAGGCCCAGCTGCAGCTGGTATAAGAAACACAAGGTGCCAGTAATCAAGAAAGAAGTTCATTTTCAGTATGTCGTGGGTACTCCTCAATACCATCGCAGATCCCACTATTCCTCTATTGGACAAACTTGCTGCCATTGCAGCCAAGTTCACCACCGTCACCACTCAGAATATCCAACTTGCTCAATCACTGCACATGTCCAACAACAAGATTATCCGTCTCGAGCAGCTAGTGATGGTAGGACAAGGCATGGTAGCCACTCTCCAGGGCCAGATTGCCATAGCGGGCCTGTTACGCTCATGGCTACGCTATGTTCCATTCCCTGTCTACACTTCCTTCTTTAGCCCCTTTAACCCATGCCACAGCGCCGTGACTCGGTCTTGCCTGAGTCCTGTTCCCACACTGGTAAGCACAGTAGCTGTAGCATCCGGGCACTGGACTATGGTAGAGTAAAGACCCACTTACCCAGCTACTGATGCTGCACTGCAGCACTTAGGCAATCCGCAGTTGCAATGGTGCCATTTGTCGCCATTGGTTCCCATCCCAATAGCACTAACCGCGCTATGGCACCATCTGTTGCCACCCAGTCTCACACCTATAGCGATACTCACGCATCGCACGCCATAGTACACCATTTGTTCCTACTCCAATGGCATTAACCTCACGATGGCACCATCGCTTGCCACCCTTTCCCACTCCAGTAGCATTTAGCCCACAGCATCGCCTCCCTCGCACAGACCAGGCCAGTTTTCGCTTTGCACTTCCATCTTTAGTAACCATGCCTGCCCTTAGCTAGTTTAGGCTCCGCTTGAACTGATTCTGTAGTAGTATATAAGACCGCCTGTAAATTATCAGAGCCCCAATCAATTCTTCTTGGATCTTCCCTCACAAGGCACCCGCTTATAAGGAGTTTGATCCACTTCTCCATTTCACTTCACTTCACTACTAGTCCCCTTGTGCCTAGCACCCAGGACATCATCTTGCTCATTCCACTTGACGCCTCCTTGCCTTTGTGCCCGAGGTCGTTTCAGGGCCCTTCAGGTACCTTGAAGAAGGTTGAGCTGTTTGCAGATCCGGGTGAATATGATGGGTTCATAGCCAAATTTGAAGAATGGTGGGCCAAGATGAAAGCATGGCTCCGCATCAATGCACATGTTATCCCTGCAGGAAGTTATGAAGTGGTTGTGGCAGTCTTGTCCTGGCTCAAAGGACCAAAAGCTGGCCACTTTGCACAAACCCACCTTGCCTGTGGAAATGCATATCTATGGAAGGACTGCGAGGCCAAGATTGAAGGCCTCTTCTGTGCTGCCAACCAGAAGGATTGGGCCTGCCAGCAACTTGAGGAGTTCAAGCAGCAGAACATGCAGACCGACGACTTCCTTGTCCACTGGGAAGCCCTATACCAGCAAGTGCAGATCGACAACATGCATGCAGTCCGCCTCTTGGAGCAAAATACGGCCCAGCACATCATTTTACAGATTTTCAAAGAAGGAAAGTGCCAGGACAAGCCAGTGCTCTATTTGGACAACATCAGGAAGACCAGATGTGCAATGGAAGCACTTGGCTTCATAAGGGGGTATGAAAGGAAGGCACCTGCAAGGATTAGCAGTTGAGGGTTAGCGTGGGAGAACCTTGAAGAAGATGTATACGCCCTCCCAAGCAGCGATGCCTGTGCAAAGTGCTTTAACTGCAAACAA
The DNA here is from genome assembly GCA_038093995.1 of Tylopilus aff. callainus. Lineage (NCBI taxonomy): Eukaryota > Fungi > Basidiomycota > Agaricomycetes > Boletales > Boletaceae > Tylopilus > Tylopilus aff. callainus. The sequence goes on along the minus strand of JBBPTI010000108.1, from coordinate 8,549 downwards.
ACTGGCCACTGAATTCGAGAATGCTGGAAACCCAAGATCAACCAATGCCCAGCCTGTAAGTTTGTTCATGGTGGGCATAGCACTTATTGCACCAAAAGGAAAATGCTGCGGAGGATACCACTAGCAGAAGATGAAGAGTTCGCAACCAGAGAACCCCCAGTAAGGATTGCTGAGTTGGCCAAAGAAATACGCAAGAGAAACAACCTGGAGATAGGTTTGGATTTTCAAGAAGAAGGATCCCAGATGAAGGGAAAAGGCAGGGCCTAAGAAACGTGTCAGGTGTTCCAAAGGCTGGTAAGATCCCAACCAAGCGCACCCCTATCACCCATGTTATCATGTCTAAAGACCGAGAATGGTGTATTCCCCTTAGATTGCCTGGTCTAGAGGAGCCCGCTCCCCAGTGGCTCGGCAGCAACCGTAAACCAAATGCCATGCTTAATTCCTCTAACAAGTACACGCCCCCTCATGTGTGCAAAGAAATCCTGACTTCTCCCCCACAGATATGCATACTAGGATAGCAAAAGCGAAAAGAGATACTCATGCAGGTCCAGATCAAGACCTGCACTGGCGACTTTATTCCAGCGTCCACCTTGCTTGACAGTGGCGCCCAGTCCTCATTTATACATCGAGAGTACGTTCACCAAAACCATATCCCTACTGAAGAACTCCTGCAGCCCATATATGTTTACAATGCCAATGGGACCCCTAACAAAGCAGGGCCTGTAACGCATGCAGCCACTGTTTTATTGGAATACCAGGGGCATGTGGAAAAGACCTGGGTAGAGATAACCAATCTAGGAAGCAAAGATCTGATCTTGGGATATACATGGCTAAAAGAACACAACCCACAGATCAATTGGAAGACCAGTACAGTATCCATGCCAGACTGCCTGGAGCTATGCAACTACTCTGGGGTACTGCAGGTCATCCACCGAGCAGAAGAAATGGAAATCTGGGTTATCAAGAAGCAATGGTCCACCAGAAAACAGCAAGAAGGAAAAACTCCTCGTGAGTTAGTACCCCCGGTGTACCACCGCTACCTCAAGACCTTTGAGCAGAAAGAGTCCGAGTGGATGCCAATTCGAAAGCCATGGGACCATGCTATTGAGTTGAAAGACACCTTCATCCCCCAGAAAGGCCACAATATCCCCCTTAGCCTGCAGGAGCAAAAGGAAGTGGATGATTTTGTGGATGAACAGCTCGCTAAAGGGTATATCCAGCCCTCCAAGTCCAAACAGACCTCCCTGGTCTTCTTTGTGCCAAAGAAAAATGGTCGAAAACGCATGGTGCAGGATTACAGGTATCTCAATGAGCATACAGTCTGCAACAACTACCCACTCCCACTCATCGCCCAGCTAATCGATAAGCTTCGCACTGCCTGCCTCTTCACTAAAATGGATCTCCACTGGGGCTACAACAATGTCCAGATCAAGGAAGGAGATGAATGGAAGGCCGTTTTCACTTGCCATTGTGGCACGTTTGAGCCGCTAGTAATATTCTTTGGGCTATGCAACTCACCGGCCACATTCCAGACCATGATGAACGATATTTTTGCCAATATGGCCGAAAACGTCATGGTATACATCGATGACCTGCTCATCTTCACCCCCACCGATGATCGGAAAGCCCATGAGGCAGTGGTCCTAGAGGTCCTCAAATGGTTAGAAGAAAACGACCTCTTTGTCAAGCCAGAGAAGTGCACCTTCAGGGTAAAAGAGTTGGAGTTCCTCAGGATGATCATAGGAGTAAACGGGGTAAGCATGGACCCGAGCAAGGTCACTGCCATAAAAGAATGGCCAGTCCCCACCACAGTACAAGGAGTTTGGGCCTTTCTAGGCATGGCCAACTTCTACTGCCGCTTCATACAAGATTTCACCCATATCGTGCAGCCACTCCATGACCTAACAAAGAAAGATGAACCCTTCTGCTGGACCGACCAGTGACAGGTGGCCTTTGACCACCTCAAGGAAACCTTTACCACAGCCCCGGTCCTAGCTTACCTGGACCATAACAAGAAGTATCGGCTTGAATGCAATGCCTCCTTTTATGCAACTGGAGGGGTTCTACTGGTGGAGGAAGATAAAAGGTGGCACCCTGTGGCCTATGCTTCGCATGCAATGATGCCAGAAGAGCACAATTACCCCATTGCTGATAAGGAGATGCTGAGTGTGATCAGAGGGTTGGAAGATTGGCAATACTACCTGGAAGGGGCTGAACAGCAGTTCAAGGTATGGAATGACCATGAGAACCTCAAATGGTTCATGACCCAGCAGAACCTCAACCAGAGACAGGCCCGCTGGGCCCAATACCTCTCCTGCTTCAACTTTAAGTGGTGTCACAAAGCTGGTTCGACTATGGGAAAAGCTGACATGCTGTTGCAAAGAGAAGATCTGGTTGTAGGAGATGCCAAGGACAACCGCAACATGGTAGTGATCCCCCCTGAACAGATACAGGTCTGACGGACTAAAGGGAAGAAGCCTGAGGTGGAGGAAGAAGGGATGACCAAGGATGCAACGGTCCTACACCACTCCGGAGACCGATTGATGGATCAAATTTCGCATGAAACCATCAAGCTTCCACTCCCAGTGCAGAAAAGGTTAGAAGGGCAAGGATATCACATCGAGGATGGATGTAGGATGAAGGATGGAAAGGTATATGTTCCCCTGGCGTGTAGGCCTGAGGTATTCTGCCTGCACCATGATGTCCTGGTAGCAGGCCACCCAGGAGTCACGCATATCATCAAACTACTGTGCTGGCACTACGATTGGGCCTCCCTGGCCAGAAACACTGCCGACTACATGAAGAGGTGTCCAAGGTGCACACAAGTCAAACCTTTGAATAAACCACCCACCGGGCCCCTCCAGCCATTACCCATCCCCTTAGGGCCCTGGCAGGATATCTCAGTTGACTTCATCACCAGGCTACCTCTCTCAAACTCATACACTGCCATCCTCACTGTCATGGACTGCTTCTCCAAAGTGGTCGAACTCGTCCCCTGCAACTCCATCTGCACTTCCCTCGACCTAGCCAACATCTACCTACACCATATCTGGAAGCACCATGGACTCCCAAAGTCTATCGTCTTGAATCAGGGTCCCCAATTTGCCTCTCGGCTCATGTCTGATCTTTGCTGACAGCTCCAGATCAATCAGCGGCTCTCCACTACATACCACCCACAAACCAATGGACAGACTGAACGGATGAATTGTGAGGTAGGACAGTACCTCTGAACATACTGCGCTGACCATCCAGACTCCTGGAGTGATTGGCTCCCACTCACGCAGTTCACCATCAATTCCAGAGTTTTATCTGCCTCTGGCAAGTCCCCATTCCAGCTCATGCACATGTATGCCCCAGTTCTCAGAATAGAACCAACTGTCACCCAGTCCCCCACTGCCAATAACCTAGCCAACCAGTACACAGATTATCTGGCAGAAGCCTGAGAATGCCTCCATGCCTCACAAGATACAATGAAGCGAGCAACCACAGGCAAGCGTTCTCTGGCCCCCTCCTACACAATCGGGGATAAAGTTTGGCTCTCCTCCGAACACCTCTCCATTCCAGGCTCACCAAAACTCACCAACCGCTGGATCAGGCCCTTCCCCATCATCAGTCTCGTCAGCCCCAATGCAGTCCGTCTTGACCTCCCCACTTCCTACCACATTCACCCCATCCTCAATGTCTCGCAGATTAAGCCATTCATAGCCCCGCTCCCCGGTCAGCACCCTCCTCACCCCAATCCCTCTTCCCTGGCTGCTGACCCCACTACACTTGAGTATGAGGTTGAATATATTGTCAACTCCCACCTGGCCGGCCGCAGCCTTCAGTATCTGGTCCATTGGAAGGGATATGATATCTCCAAACATACTTGGGAACCCCAGGCCAACCTTACTAACTCTCTGGATGCCCTTGCCACCTTCCACCATGCCCATCCTTTCACCCCTTGTCCTGTCTCTCACTCTGCCATTCACACTATCTTTCCTTCTGCCCATTTGGAATCTGGGCCTTAAGGAGGGGGATGTGTAATGCTCACAGCTATGCTATGTTCCATTCCTTCCTACATTGCCTTCTTTAGCCACTTTGACCCATGCCATAGTGCTGTGACTCGGTATTGCCCGAGTCCCTTTCCCACACTGGCTGGCACAGTACCCACAGCATTCTGGGCACCAGACCACAGTAGAGTAAAGACCTGATTACCCAGATACTGATGCTGCCCGCAGCACTTAGGCAATCTGCAGTTGCAATGGCACCATATGTCGCCACCCGGTCGCATGCCAATAGCAATACTCGCGCATCGCACGCCATAGTATGCCATCTGTTCCCACTCCAATGGCATTAACCTCGCAATGGCGCCATCGCTCACCACTCTTTCCCACCCCAGTAGCATTTAGCCCTCAGCATTGCCTCACTTGCACGGACCAGGCCAGTTTCTGCTTTGCACTTCCTTATTTAGTATCTCGGCCTGCCCTTACTTACTTTAGGCTCTGCTTGAATCCTGATTGTAGTAGTATATAAGACTGCCTGTATTATATCAGAGCCCCAATCAATTCTTCTTGAGTCTTCCCTCACAAGGCACCCGCTTATAAGGAGATTGGTCCACTTGTCCGTTTCGCTTCACTTTCACTACACTCTACTCCATGCCTCCTAGTGCCTTGCACCTGAGGTCATTTCAGTTTCCATCATATTCACTGGGATCTGTGAACAGTTCAACCTTCTTCACTGTCCCAGGAGGACCAGCAGCTGTAAGCTGGCCTTGGAGTACTGTGACCATCTGTTGTCCAACAGTAACCAGTTGCTCCAGCCACAAGATTTCATTGTTCAAAGTGTGCAATGACCCTGCAAGCTGTACATTCTGCTGGGTTATGGTAGTGAATTCATTTCCCACTGCAACCAGCTTGTCATGTGTCCCAATAGAAAAGGTTGAGGAGTGCCTGCAATATATTGGAAGCAAGTTTCTTTTTTTATGGTTTTCTTTTCAGCTTTCTTATACCAGCTTCTCCTGGTTCTTCAGCTTTCAAATGGCAAAGGTGCTAGAGGTCTCGAGTGGATGATGGTCTTCTGATCTTGCCAATCTCCTGGTCTTGGCCTGTTAAGGATTTGTATCTTCCTTGGACCCAAGCACTTCTTCAGTTTGCTTAGTAATCCCCCTATGGCTAAACCAAGAGCTTTAGATTGCAATGGGATATCTACCAGCTATTGGTTTGTGCATTCTCTGGCCAGCTGTTCTGGTTTAGCTTGTATCTGAAGGTCTCTCCACGAACTGCAGTAATAGAGGTAGCACCTATGGAGTACTCTGCATAAGGGGTGTGAAAGAAAAGGATGAGGGAATTGCAGTTAGTTTGAACTGCATGAACAATGATGTAAGTAAGACAAACAAGTAATAAGAAACTGATAAAACAAGAAAAGAACAGGCAGTAGTAGAAGAAAAGCAGAAACATCTGTAGGTACAAAAAGAAGAATAAGAAGTGAGTAACAAGTAAGAAATAAAAGGTTTAGAGATATTTGGCAGGTCACTGCAAGCTGTTTCAGGAGTGAAGGTGGCTGGGAGTATCTGCAAAGTGAATGATACTTGAAATGGTGGGCCTGTTTAGGCAAGATAGGCATTGCAGGCAACAAAGAGGGTAGGGTCTATTGCAGGCATGATAGTCTGGAGATGGGGGTGGTGGTAGAAGGAGTTGCCTTTCTATAAAGGTGGTGTACTCTTGACAGCAGTGCTGATGTTCTTCTGCCTTGGCAATAAGGCAATGGAGGATAGTGGGGGAGAGAGGAGGTGGTGTGGGCAGAATAAAGTTATTTGGGTCAGCGAAGGGTGATGGGGGATAAACTAGATCAGGCATAGCTGATGAAGCCCAAGTACTCCTTCTGCTCCACTCAGCAATTCTGCTATCAAACTCCTGCTAGAAACCCTGCTGAGCCCTTTCTGCTTCAGCAGCAGTATCAGCTTTGAGGTGCAAAGCAACAGTGGCAAGGAGGTCAAGGTTGATAAGGTGCTGTGGGTGAGGGATGACTACTAGACACTGTCCAACTTCCTGCTTGGCCAAAAGGGAAGTGGGGGCCAACTGGGTGTGATTAGCATTCACTAGTGTCCTTCAACATTAGAAAGGCTAAATGTCGGTACAATACTGCTCACTGCTGGTGAGGGTCCTGTGTTCAAGATAAGAGGGTGGAGTACTTTGAGGAGGTTGTTGGAGATAATGACAGCAAAGTGGAAATTGATTCTTAATGAAACAACCTTGGGCACTAAGTATCTTTGGTTGCATAGTGGAAAGTGTAGAGAAAAGCTAGTGATGAGTTGAACTTCTAGTAAAGCAGGTGCCTTGTGAGGGAAGACCCAAGAAGAATTGATTGGAGTTCTGACAAGTTACATGGGGGTTTATATACTACTAGCTACCTAGGTTGGAACTCCAACTGAATATCATTGAAAAGATGATAGAAAAGCTGGGAGAACTATGTAGGTAGGGACACCTAAGAGTCCAGGCCTTCAATACCATAGAATTAGTGGTGGGAACAGTATGTTCATCCCAAAAGAGACTCTAAGGAAAGGGAAAGGTTCTGGAAGAAGTCTGAGCAATGGCACTCAGCAGTATGAGAAAGTCCAGTCACAGATCATGCACAAGTCTGAGAGTCTGAGAGATTTTGAAGCTTTTGGGTTGCAAGGGAAATGGTTTGAGCTCAGTGAATAGTTCACTGAGGTCATTTAGAGAAGTTGAAAACAGTGATGGTGACAGTGACAGTGATTCATGAGCCAAAAGGAGGCTGTCCTTCCCATCCTGTATGACAGCATTATAGTCCAAGTATGCTCAGACTCTAATGATGTCTAGGTAACACTAACCAATGGCACAAGACTAAATATGGGTATTGAAACACTATATCAAACTGTCAAGATAAATCAGAAAAAAAAGGGCTGCCCTGTAGATAGTATGACATCTATACTGAGTCTGTCACATGTGATTGCACCCAGTTTAAATAGGCTTGAAGGAAAAATAAAGTCCCCACCATCCATGGATGGCATGTTGCAAGGAAGGATGGTGGATGTGAATAAAGAGGTAAAGTGCTAGATGGATAAGATAAAGGGAAACATATGAGGGTGGAACAGGAGACCATGGTAGTCTGATATAGTCCAAGGCCTCATTGACCCAGACTGTGTGGCAGACTGTAGTGAGTATGGATGGAGTAGTGAGGACATGGTGGGGGAGGTGATAAGATGGTAGGGGGTGGTATAACTGCAACAGGAAAGGTCTTATACCTACAGAAACAAGCTGGTCTCTACATCCACAGGGGACTTAGATACTGACTGTCCTTAGTCAGTCATGGGTGGATGCTGACTCATCAAATGAGCGGAGTCTGAACATGAGTGAGAGTGGCTGAAGACACATAGACCATGTCAGTCAGTCTTTCTTAACTTTTATCCTTGTTGTCCCTCAAACATATCTCTCGATGCCCTCCTTCCAAGGCCAATTTGACTGCCACCAGGACCAAAATGACATGGGTGCAGCCATTTGTTGAATGCTCAAGGAGTGGTGAAAGGTGGCCATAGGGAAGCTCAATGTGTTGGCACAATGTGTGCCTAATGACAAAGAGGAGTTGTGAGAGGAAATGCAGAATTGGGTGGGTTGATTCAACATGGTTATAGTAAGTTCCTCTGGCTCCTCTGAGGCCAAATGAGCTAACATAAATGCACTTTTAGGCAGAATGGTTGTTGGTGCAAGAGGAGGCCAACAAACTTCTGATTGACACAGAGCCAGACAAAGAAGATGTAGCAAGGATCATGGAGGCAGAGCAGACATGGGAGAGCTGGATGACCCGGTGGGAGCAGGAGAGGGTCATAGCAGAGCAATGGTCAGGACAGGTCACCAAGGACACACTGACAGTGACTCAAGAGTCTGCCATGGAGGCTGAAAAGGTGGTGGAGGTGGTAGTGCATGAGGCTGAGAAGGTGGGCAAGGGGTCCAAGGCAATGTCAGAGGTCTTGTCAGGGATTAAGGTGCATAGTCTGACATTGCCCAGGTTCCTCTACTGACTCAAACTTAGTGGGTGCAGCAGGATGATGACAATGCAAGTGGAGAGCTTGGTACATGCAAGAAGAGACCGGTGCTGACCCTTGGGACGAAGAAGCAGGCATGGGTTCCCTGGCCTGCAGACCAGGCCTGTGACAGGTGCTAAGAGGTCAGGGAGACCTGTTTCAAGGGTGCCAGCACTGCCTGTCAGTGGTGCTGGGCAAAGAAGGTTGGTTGCTCAGTCGTGGGGGGTTGGAGTGTGCTAAGGAAGCAGGGTGGCATAACAGTAGTGGTGCCACCTGCCCATTGTAAGTCACCTGTTTTCTCATCAGTGCACTCTAACAGTTCATTCTAGCCAAATGCCCAGCAAGGGCAATGTGAACAATGGAAAGGGGTAGGGGTCCTGCTGCCCTGCTGGCCACCTCATCAGACAATGAGGAGGTGGACAGTGATAAAGAGGACAAGGTGGAGATCATTGAGGCATCAACAAGCAAGACAAAGGGGAAGAGGAATGAAAGGGTGAGTGCAGAGAAGAGTAAGGGAGTGGTCCTG
>JBBPTI010000107.1:0-23667 GCA_038093995.1 Tylopilus aff. callainus | reverse complement strand
GGCGTTCTCTAAATTACTTCTTAGATGCCTATCAGCCAATCGGAGTGCTGGCCTAGTCTATTGGATAGCTGTTCATTTTAGCTACAGTGCACGTGATGCTCTGTTGTATCAGATGAAGTGTGATCACATGACCAATCTTCCACCTGTATTACAGGATGAACACAGCCAGTATAATCAGTTTGCCAGTATTGTTTTGGGCAACACTCAAACCAGCTCACTCTCCCAGAGTCAAGTATGTTGACTTGGCAGGGTACTTTGATCCTGTTTGAAACACCCTGAACTATAATGAGATTGAAGAGTATAGGCATTGCATGAAACAACTTGAGCTGGAGCTGTCAAGCCTAGGGCTAGTAGTGGCAAATGCCGAGGGCGAATGGTGAGAGTTGTAACCTGTCTTTAAGGGGAGCTGTGCTGTCGTAGGTCTTATGGTCATGCTATAAGAGTGGGGAAGGCAATAGGCGTCTATACAGCAGCCTGGTCGATAACCATCAAGACCCTAGTAGTGCAGCATCATTGGGGGTCTAGGTCTAGTAGCTTGTGAGGCCACCACCCATCAATGATAAGCTGGGGTCTAGGAGGGTAGTGACTGGGGTTTATATACTGTTACAGGGTTTGTTCCTATTTGTACACTATTGCTATATATGGTCCATCAAGGGCCGGCTTAGTTACTGTATATGGTCTGTGGAGTCCATGGGTCTCTATGGGTCAAGGGAATGTCTTGGTCTGTGTGAGCAGGGCTATGCTTGGAGCAGTGCAGGGCAGTGTATGGCTATGCATGGCTATGTGGCGTAAGGCATAGGCTGTGGCGAGGGTGAATGGCTATTGGTCATAAGTCTGTATGAGTCATGCCGGTATCCATGCGCAAGTATCGCTATAGGCTGAGGTATGAGGGTGGTGTGATGGCAAGCGATTGTGTGGCTGTGGTGTGATATGGCATGATGTGGAACTGCGGAGTGGGACTGGGAGGTGTGGAGTGCTGAAGGTGGCGTCAGGGCCAAGGGTTGTAATGCGGTGACGTACTGTGGGTGAGTCTGGGGTGAGAGCCAGTGTGTGAGCCTATCTGTGGGTGTGAGCCATGGGTATGCATATCTATATGCCAGGTGACTGTCAGGGATTCTGGGGTTTATGTCTCGAGGGATGGCACTATCTCCGAGTGCTGGGGTTTGTCGCTAAGGGGCCATGCTTATCCGGGGTACGAGGGCTGTGCCGAGTGGCTGTGCAAAGGTCTAGATCATATCACGTGCAGAGTCATATGACTGGTGCGAGACTGTGCCATGAGGCATCGCTGATAGATTGTATGTCGTCAGGTGACCGTGGAACTGTTGGTCATGTGCAGGGAGCCATAGTAGAGGCGAGGGTGAGTGGCGACTTATAGGGTGACGAGGGGTGAGGAGCACTGTATTGTAGGGCATTGTAGGACACTGGAACTGTGGCAAGGGAGTATGAGCGACTGAGCTAAGGGCCAGAGTGAAGGAAAAGAGTAGTGCAGCCCATGCGTAGCATCAAGTACGGTGTGATCATAACATTGCAGACAAACAGCTACCCTCAAGGGCCTAGTCTATGACAGGACAGCCTGGTATTGGTATGCCCCAAACAGTTTCTTGTACATTAGTTTCATATACCTGCTCCATATTGGCAAGGAAAACTCTTTTTCTGATATATTTACTTGTTGAACTTCTTGGGCAGTGGTAGATGGTCACTGCAATTCACAGTTGGAGACAAACTACTCTATGTAGTCTTTGGAGATGCAGCCACTTTTCACCATGTCAACAACATGGCTCTGCTAAATCTTTGCCCATCAAGTGGCCTCTCTAGGACTCCAATGCTCCTGTTCAAAGCCCATCATACATCTTTTATGATTCTATGAATGATGTCTGAACCATCTCCCAAGAAAGGCTGCTGGAAGGGGTAGAGAAAGTATGCTAGTACTGCATGCTATGCCATGAATATTTGGACTGAGGAAGAAGTTGCAAACCTTAGTGAGTGATTTGCACCCTCTCCCTTCATGCTAGACTTGATGAGCTGGCCAGCAAGCTATTGAAACTTGGTGTCAAGCAAATGACCTTTCTTATGAAGGAATGGGGTGGCATTCCTTGCACTTTGTTAGATGAAATTTAAGAGAACAATCTCCTCAAGGATGTCCTGTCACAAATTTATTTCTGTTGGCCCCAGAATACTACCAGGTATGGTATCTATCATATGCTTCCTTGTGCTTTTGTGCCAACATGACCCTTTGTTGCTTCCTAGGGGAGGCACTCTACCTGCATGACAACTCTGATTTCACAGTTACTTTTCTGAAGCAAGACCCATAGACTACCACTGAGCACAGGACTTCCTTGCTTACATGAATGACTAACATTATTCAGATGACCTGGAATGCCATCAAGTCCATGATAGCCTCCATTCTACTGGGTTGCTGAAACAACCTCGGGCATCAAGTGCAAGGAGGCGTTGAGTGGAGCGAGACAAGATGAAAGCCCTGGGTGCAGCGCACAAGGGGGCGAGTGGTGAAACAAAGTGAAAGGGAACTGTGGACCAATCTCCTAGTATGCGGGTGCCTTGTGAGGGAAAGCCCAGGAAGAATTGATTGGGGCTCCGATATAATACAGGCGGGTTTATATACTACTACAGAACAGGTTCAAGTGGAGCCTAAACTAGCTAAGGGCAGGCATGGTTACTAAATAAGGAGGTGCGAAGTGAAAACTGGCCTGGTCCGTGTAAGGGGGGCAATGCTGCGGGCTAAATGCTACTGGAGTGGGAAAAGGTGGTGAGTGATGGCACCATTGCGAGGTTAATGCCATTGGAGTGAGAGCGGATGGCATACTATGGTGTGCGATGCACGAGTATCGCTATTGGCGTGCGACCAGGTGGCAACATAAGGCACCATTGCAACTGCGGATTGCCTAAGTACTGCGGGCAGCATCAGTACCTGGGTAATCGGGTCTTTACTCTACCATTGATAAGATGGTAGGGGGCGGTATGGACTATGTAGGTAGGAACACCTAAGAGTCCAGGCCTTCAGTACCGTAGAATTAGTGGTGGGAATAGTATGTTCGTCCCAAAAGAGACTCTAAGGAAAGGGAAAGGTTCTGGAAGAAGTCCGAGCAATGGCACTCAGCAGTATGAGAAAGTCCAGTCGCAGATCGTGCGCAAGTCCAAGAGTCTGAGAGATTTCGAAGCTTTCAGATTGCAGGGGAAACGGTTCAAGCTCAGTGGACAGTTCACTGAGGTCGTTTAGAGAAGTTGAAAACAGTGTTGGTGACAGTGATGGTGATTCATGAGCCAAAAGGGGAGCTGTCCTTCCCATTCTGTACAACAGCATTATAGTCTGAGTATGCTTGGACTCTAGCAACATCTAGGTAACACTAACCGATGGCACAAGACTAAATATGGGTATTGAAATACTATATCAAACTGTCAAGATAAATCAGAAAAAAGAGGACCATCCTGTAGACAGTGTGACATCTATACTGAGTCTGTTACACATGATTGGGCCCGGTCTAAGTAGGCTTGAAAGGAAAATAAAGTCCCTGCCATCCACGGATGGCACGTTGCAAGGAAGGACAGCGGGTGTGAATAAAGGGGTAAAGTGATTGATGGATAAGATAAAGGGAAACATACGAGGGTGGAAGGAGAGACTGCAGTAGTCCAATATAGTCTGAGACCTTGTTGACCCAGACTGTGCTGCGGACTGCGGTGAGTACGGATGGAGTAGTGAGAATATGGTGGGAAAGATGGTAAGATGGTAGGGGGCAGTATAACTGTGACAGGAGGGGTCTTATGCCTACAGAGACAGGCTGGTCTCTACATCCATGGGGGACTTAGATACTGACTGTCCTCAGTCAGTTGTGGGTGGATGCTGACTCATCAAATGAGCGGAGTCTGAACATGAGTGAGAGTGGTTGAAGACGCATAGACCGTGTTGGTCTGTCTTTCTTAACTTTTATCCTTGTCATCCCTCAGACATATCTCTCAATGCCCTCCTTCCAAGGCCAATTCGACTGCCACCGGGACCAAAACAACATGGGCGCGGCTGTCCATCGGACCCTCAAGGAGTGATGCAAGGTGGCCATAGAGAAGCTCGACACGTTGGTGCGATGTGTGCCCAACGACAAAGAGGAGTTGCAAGAGGAGATGCAGGATTGGGTGGGTTGATTTGACACGGTTATGGTAAGTTCCTCTGGATCCTGTTACACTCACAGCTATGCTATGTTTCTTTCCCTCCTACATTCCCTTACTTAGCCACCTCTTCTCATGCCATAGCGCCGTGACTCGGTCTTGCCCGAGTCCTGTTCCCACACCAGTAAGCACAGTAGCTGCAGCATCCAGGCACCAGACCACGGTAGAGTAAAGACCTGCTTACCCAGCTACTGATGCTGCGCTGCAGCACTTAGGCAATCCACAGTTGCAATGGCGCCTTATGTCACCATCCGGTACCATGCCAATAGTGATACTCGCGCATCGCATGCCATGGTACGCCATCCATTCCCACTCCAATGGCCTTAACCTCACAATGGCACCATCGCTTGCCACCCTCTCCCACTCCAGTAGCATTTAGCCCACAGCATCGCCTCCCTCGCACGGACCAGGCCAGTTTTCGCCTTGCACTTCCATATTTAGTAACCATGCCTGCCCTTAGCTAATTGAGGCTCCGCTTGAATCCCTTTTGTAGTAGTATATAAGACCACCTGTAAATTATCAGAGTCCCAATCAATTCTTCCTGGGCTTTCCCTCACAAGGCACCCAGTTTATAGGGAGTTTGATCCACTCTTCCGTTTTGCTTCACTTCGCTACTTGACCCCTTGTGCTTCGCACCCAGGTCCTTCATCTTGCTTTGCTCCGCTCAACGCCTCCTTGCCTTTGTGCCCGAGGTTGTTTCAGATCCTCTGAGATGAAACAAGCTAACATAGACACACTTTCAGGCAGAATGGTCGTCAGCACAAGAGGAGGCCGACAAACTCCTGATTGATATGGAGCTGGACAAAGAAGATGCAATGAGGATCGCAGAGGTGGAGCAGACACAGGAGAGCTGGACGACCTGGTGGGAGTAGGAGAGGGTCGTAGCAGAGCAGCAGTCAGGATGGGTCGCCGAGGAAGCACCGACGGCAACTCAAGAGTCTGCCATGGAGGCTGAAGAGGTGGTGGAGGTGGTAGTGCACAAGGCCGAGAAGGTGGGTGTTACAACCCACTCACACCCTCGCGCCCTACCTCGTTTTGCTCCCTCTTTTGGCTCTCCCCTATTGCAGTACTGGCACCCACAACCTGCTTACTAACAGCACTCACATGCCACACGATGGCAGCGCCAAGATGTGTCTACCTTAGTAAGCACAGTCCAGACCCTTGCATAGCCCTATGACATCATCATCGCACCATCTCGCGTCATTATGGCACAATCTCGCACCATCGGCGCCTGGGCTGCGCAAGGCTGTGCAATGACTCCCCATGACTTGCTCCCAGCCAGTGGCGTAAGCCCCGCACTCCCAGGCCTACCCTGAAGTAGCCACATGTAGTAATAGGACACCAATATGTACAAACAACCTGTAACCGTATATAAGGCTGTCAATTTAGCCCCAAGATCCTCATTCAAGTTATCTTGGGTTTTCCCCTTAGTCCTCAGTCGACGCCTGGGTTCCCATTAGCTCTTGTCATCACTAGCCTCCTTGCTGTCATACAGCTCACTAGCAGCCCTGCCTAAGGGTTGTTTCAGTGGGCGAGGGGTCCAAGGTGATGTCAGAGGTCTCGTCAGGGGTTAAGGTGCGTGGTCCAATGTCGCCCAGGTTCCTCTACTGACTCAGACTTAGTGGGTGCGGCAGGACGACAATGATGCGAGTGGAGAGCTCAGTACATGCAAGAAGAGACCAGTGCCAATCCTTGGGACAAAGGAGCGGGTGTGGGTTCCCCAGCCTGCAGACCAGGCCTGTGACAGGTGCCAAGAGGTTGGGGAGACCTGTTTCGAGGGTGCCAGCACTGCCTGTCAGCGGTGCTGGGCGAAAAAGGTCAGTTGCTCAGTCGCGGGGGGTCGAAGTGCACTGAGGAAGCAGGGCGGCGTAACGGTAGTGGTGCCGCCTGCCCGTCGTAAGTCGCCTGTTTTCTCGTCAGTGCATTCTAACAGTTCATTCTAGCCAAACGCCCTATGAGGGCGATGTGAATGACGGAAAGGGGTAGGGGGGCCGCTGCCCTGCTGGCCACCTCATTGGACAATGAGGAGGTGGACAGCAACGAAGAGGACAAGGTGGAGATCATCGAGGTGTCAACAAGCAAGGCAAAGGGGAAGGGGAAGGAAAGGGCGAGTGCGGAGAAGAGTAAGGGAGTGGTCCTGATGAAGAAGGCCGAAAGTCAATACATGCCAGACTGACTGTGCAGTCCCTTCACCTGGCGAGTCGATCTGGTCTGAGCCCAGCTTGTGCAAGTCCATGGCGCTATCAAGGCGCTTGAAGTTGAGCACGAGGGCCTCCTCCACGAACTCTTGGAGATTGTGAAGGAGCTGGACAAGGAGAGTCTGTAAGGTACCTGTCTGCGCCTCCCCTCTGTACATAGCTTTGTAATGTAAAAGTCTGTTCTCGCTTTTAAATGGGGTAAGAGTAAGGTAAAGAGCAATGAGGGAAAGAGGCAGTTAGGTGAACAAAACAGTGAGAGAAGGGTAGTATGGACTACTGCCTGATTTGGCTTCATCAGTCTGCTATCAACACCTTTCGCTGCCGAGGTTACCTCGGTCTTCTTTGGTCTAAGGTCAGTCTATGATATATAAAGTGTGCAGTATCTCAGCACGTGTTAGAAGAATAAGTGGGCGTTATTTATAGAGGTTCGAGAGACATGAGAGAGAGGGAAAGAGATGGAATTACTGTCCTTGTTAATTTGTTTGGTGTTGAATGTGCAATATAGTATGGTATGTAAGAAGACTGTTTTTGGGTTTTTAGTGTATGTGAGTGAGGTTAAATAAGGACACCAGTCTAATCCTGGGGTAAGATAGAGAGGGGAAACTAGTCCGACAGTGTGTCAGGACCCTTTTAACCAGACGAGTCCGGTTCTTCATCGTCAAGCTCTTTGATGTCTTCTCCTGCTATCTTGTCCAGATCTTCGTCATCTAGATCTGTGAGTTTGGTGACCAGGACATTAGTTTGGAAGTGAGGATAATAGGGGATTAAATGGAATGCTGCATAGTGCAGCTTGGAAACTGCACCGTCCAACTCGGCCAGGATATACGATCCTCCAGTAGTCCAACATAAGACCACCATTGGACCAAGGTACCTCGGCTTCATCTTTCAGTTTAGTTCCTTTTTGATGCGAGTGTTTTGGACTAAAACGAGACTTCCACAACAGAAATCAAAGTCCTTTATCCTATTCTTGAAAGCGGCCTCAAAGTGCTTGATGGAGTCAAAGTGCACCTTGAGGACTCGCTCGCAGATTGATTCCAAGTCCTCCTGACACTTTTGGAGCTGTCGAGCTCTCCAGGTGATCAGGCCGGACAAGGATAGTGGGTCGGTATCTGGTGGGGGAACGAGGAAAGTAGCCTTAGAGATATCAAAAGGAAATAGTGGCTCTATACTGTGAACCATGAAGTAAGGGGACAAACCGGTTGAGTGGAGTATGGTGACGCGCTCAGCCCAAAAGACTGAGTGAGCAACAGAATACCAGCAGGACTCCCCCCCTGGAAACTTTTGACAATGGCCTCCCAGACATCGTAGTGACACTGCTCGACCAAGCCATTAGCCTGGGAATTGTAGGGGGAGATTTGAATGTGTTGGACTTGGTAGTGGTCGGCAAGGACATCTAGAGCTTGGACAAAAGTGGGCCCATTGTCAGTGATGATTTCGGAAAGAGGACCCCACTGGCAGAAGAGTTCCTCGAAGATGAATGCAGCTATGGATGTGGCATTTTCAGAACACAACATGTGCCATTCTGGATAGGAGGTCAGCGTGCATCAGGCTTGGACAATATACTGATAACTGCCAGAGCAGGGCATCAGCATTGTGTTGATATGGACTTTTTGGAACAGTTCGCTGATCATGGGCACTGTTGGGGGGATATGGAAGCATTGGGTCTGGTGGATCTGGCATTCGTGACAAGTACAAATGAACCATTTCATGTCGTCGACCAACATAGGCCACCAGAACCATAGTAGGAGGCATGTCCAGACCGTAAAGACACCTTTATGTCCTAAGCTGTTGTGGGCTTCCTTGATTAGCCAGTAGCATCAGTCCTCTGGAGCTACTAGCTGGTGTCAACTGTGTGGCTCACGTCGCCATAGAGAGCCATGAAGGAGGAAGAACTTCATTGCCGAATTGACAAAGCTCCGAAATTCTGTGTTGGAAAGGTTAGTAGGATGCTCTCTAGAATTGAGAAAGCTGCGGATTGAGCAGATCCAAGCCTCCTTGATCAGCACCTTTGGAGACCGAGGAATAGTAGGAGAGTCTGGAGAAGCACCTTGCTTGGAGATGGAAGAAGAGAAAACAGATGCATATATAGGAGGGTTTAAGGGTGCAGAAGGGGAGTTCGAAGGTAGGAGTGGGGCTGAGCGGTATAGTGAGGTATAGTCCGAGAAAGAAGACATGTCTGTGGCGAACAGAAGTGTCCTATCGTTCAATAAGGTAATGGAGAAAGAATAAGAGTTGTCGAGCCATTCCTCAATGTCATCTACCTCAGATGGATCATCATTGGCATGAGGACATCGCGACAGACTGTCGGGTCCAGCATGCCTTTTGGCAGGTACATGACAAAGCTGAAAATGGAAAAGGAGAATACTGGCAATCCATTGGTTGATGGTTGCATTCGGTTGTAAGTCCGGGTTGTTGATCATACCCTGGACGTACTTAGCGTTGACCTCAACAACAAGGTTAGTTACTCCAAATATAAAAACACGAACCGAGCGCAAAGCTCAGAACAGTCCATATAGCTCAAGCTTTGCCTGAGAGTAGCGGCTCTCAGTGGATGTAAGGCTGATAGAACAGAAGTGGTTCGGATAGCGTTTGCCATCCTCACCCTCCTGTGAAAGGATGAATCCGACTGCAATGAACAAAGTGTCCACAGCAAGGACAATCTTGCAGCCAGACTCATAGTCCAGCCTTCATAGCATGGGTGACTTAACAATCTCGTCCTTTAGACGAGTCATAGCTTCATGCTGGGAGTTACCCCATTCGAAGAGCACACCCTTGTGGGTTAGGTTAACAAGCGGATGAGCTATGGCAGCGAAATTGCAAATGAAGATTCGGACTACTCCGCAGGTCCCAAGGAACCCATGGACTTGCATCAAGGTCTCACATTCGGGCCAATTGCAGATTTTCTGCACCTTTATTTCATGGGGAACATGGCCTTCGAAGGTGCACTTGTGTCCGACTATAGTGGTGTCGGGGGTGGCAAGGACAAACTTCTTAGTGGATACCGTTGCACTGACATTCTGCAGGCGCTGCAGGATTCTGTGAACAATGGTTAGGTGGTTCCAGATAAAAGTCTGAATGCCTGGATTTGCCAAGATGGTTTTGTATAAACCATCCGGTCGTTGGTGTCAGGTGCTCTTGGTCTTGATGGGAAGGTCATCAATAAATGGCATAGTGTGGTGCAGGATCTTGTCTTTCAGGATGAATGCCATATCTGCCTGATAAATCTGGACAGCATTAGTATGGCCCATCGGGAGAGTGGTGAGACGATGAGGTCCAAGCGGACTGTTGAATGTAGTCATGTCCCTGGATTTAACATGCAGTGGATGCTGGTTGTAGTCCACAAACAGATCCATCATTCCGTAAACAGCATACCTGCCGAACGATTTAGTGAGGTGCTCCACAAATGGGGGGACTGAGGAGTCACGGATGGTAACTGCATTGAGGGGTTGGAGGTCATGGATGAGGCGGAGGGTTTTGCTGTCCTGCTTGAGTACACAGAACCAGCAGGAGCAATAGGCAGCAGCAGAGGGTTTGTAGACACCAGAGGTGATCTGGTCTTTGATGATTTGTATTGCCTGGTCCCAGGATAATGGTGGGATGGGGATGTTGTGGAGTACCCAGGGTATGTGGGGTACAGTCGGGATTTTCACTGGGGGGAAGTAGCAGTTGTTGAGGCGACCTTGCTTGGTTGGTATCCAAGTGAAGGCCATCTTGTGGTTGAGAACAAGCCAGCGGACAAGTTTGACCTCTTTGGGCCATAGCCAGTTCGCCGGGTCAAGGTCAAGTGCATCCGATCGTTCCTATGTGAAGCGAACTCTGGGTATGAAGTCAGGGGGGTGAGTTGGCAATGGTATAAGCCCGGCAAGCAGGTCATCTGGTAGCTGGCGCAGTACTCAGTACTCCTCCTCGAAAGGAGCCAGGACTGGCCGGACTTTTCTGGCGACTGGCTTATAAGCCAGGGAGTGAGAAGCAGTATCAAATGTATATGTAGAAGAAAGGGCTTTAAGATGTGGAGTAGATAAAACAGTCTGGGTGGATGAAACAAAATGGTAAGCAGGTGAGAAAGCGTAGTCCAAGACCTCGGTCGTGATTGACTGGGTCGGCTTAACAAGCAGGGGAGACATGCATGCTACTGATGAACAGTAGTCTGAGGCCTCAGTCTCGAGAGACCGAGTTGGCTGAGACGAGAATGAGAAAACAGATGATGAAGTAGAGGAAGTGAGCGTGCATGGATCTCCCTGACCTTTCGGTGGTTCATCGAATCCTAAAAACCCACTTCCACGATGGATTGATGGTTCACGCAGAATAGTCTGCGTTTGCATCGCGGATATCCATTGGTCCACGTGCGGGTAGGGATTTTGTATGCCTTACCAGTGTTGGGGTCTCAGAGAGTGATTAATTGTGTGCCGTCAGGGAAGTCGTCGGTCGTGGCACTGAGGAGGCAGTGGAAGGGGTGCCCAAGGAGGAGGTCAAAGTTGGCACATGGCACCACCTGTATTTGGAGGAGGACCTCCCCTGCACCGAAATCCATGGCTAAATTTTCCACCACCCCTATGGTGGCTTCAGTGCTAGTGTTAGCATTGGACATGGTCATTACGTGGTCCGACTGAACTGGGAGCCCAAGACCTTCCCATACCCATTTAGGCATGGCAATGATCTCTGAGCCAGAGTCCAGGATGGCAGTGAGTGTCCGACTGGTGCCAGATACCTTTGCATCGATTGTGCGCAGGGGAATGGTGTGATGAGCGACGATGAGACCATCGTCGTTTCGGTGGACACAGTCTCCATACTCTCGGTCAACTGCGCCAGGATTGTGGCCAGCTAACTCGTTGACCTGTACGACATTAGTGGTGACGGCTATTTGTTTGGTAGTGGCTAGCTCGCAGAGTTGTTTGCGGAACTCCGGGGCTACTGACATAAGGTCCCTGACTGGGACAGGGACTGTAGAGTCTAGTACCCGGTCTAGGATGCGGCGGGGGGCAGTTTTGTCCTCAATGGGACACGAGTATCTGTATTGTCCTGCCGGGGCAGGGACGAGAGTGTTAGCGGGGTCAGTGCGAGGAGGAATGTTATTGTTTAAGGGAGCTGGTGTCAGAATGGTATGAGAGGGTGTTGGTGCAGGTGGTGCGATTTTGGATGAGGATGGAGTAGGGGTAGTGCGAGGTGCCTCAACCCTAGGTGACACAACCGCTCGAGGGTTAGGCAGCGGCACATGTACACCATTGAAGTGTGTTCGTTTACCTTTTCCTTTGTCAGCTTTGAAGTTGGCCAAGGCTTGCGCCATGTAGGGCTTGAAGTCAGGGTGCTTGAGGGCAGGGTCAGAGTCATAGTCGGTCTCTTGAACCAGGGTCATGAAGACTGACAGTTCAATGTCTATGATGGTGTCAGTGTCTGGGTAGGTTAGTGATAGTAACCCTGTGGTAACAGCAGAAGAGACTTTCGATGGAGCTGGCATGGCAGCCAGTTGGTCCAAGCATTCCTTGAGACAATGGGTCCCAGGAACACGAGGGATATGCCTACCATCCGGCAGGTAGAGGTGGTTGTTGGTACTGTGACTTGCCTGCCCTGACTGAATATACGCATCAACATGTGGGCAACGTGACATATAATGGTTGGGGTTGGCGCAGAATGCGCAAACCTGAGGGGTAGTCCGTCAAAGCGCAACCTGCTCCTGTTTAATTATGGGGGCAGCAAGAGGTGTGGCGGCAGTGGCGATAGGCTGTGGACTTGGGGCAGCCTGGGCTGGTGCGGCCCAGGCTGGGTAGTATGGCTGTAAGGGTGAGAAGGCAGCAGGAGTATAAGAGGGAAGAGGTTGCAGCGTGGCCCCGGTTAAAAGGAACTGGGCTGCGGTGGTGGTGTCTGCAACAGGATATGGGTTTGACGGGTGGTGGGCGGTTTTAGTGATGAGTAGGCGGTACTGGACTTGTGTCTCGAGGTTGGCAGGGAGTCCTTTGAGGAAGAGGGCGTCACGGTCGAGGTCTGATAAAAACCTACCATTGATCAGGAATTGGGAGACCTTCATGAACTTGTGCCTATAGTCTCCAAAGTCCTTGAGAGTGCGCATGGGCTTGGCCCTATACTTTTGGACGAGATACTGGAGATCTGCCTGGCAATACTGGTTAGCACCTTCACAACCAGGATAGAGTTCTTTAACGGCAGCAACAAAGGCTGCCCAATTGGCAGGTACTACTGTGGCTTGGGGAAGTAACTCCCATCCTTCCAACTCTTCTAAGTTGGCATATCGGATGGAAGTCCAGATTTTCTGGGCATCAGTGAGTGTAGCTGCCGTTCCTAGGAGGTCAATGTCCTCCAGGAACCTTGGTAGTAAGGACGGTGTTTTTTCATCGAATTTCAGGGCACTTGGACTGCCATGTAGGGGCATCTGAGGAACGGGGTTGGCCATTGATGCGGGCAGTAAAGATGCTGGCGGTTGGGGAATGCGAAGTGGGGACCGAGGGCAAGGCAGTATTTGCGGTGGGGCTGGTGCTGACGAGCAGGACTGAAGTCCAAAGAGGGCGAAGTCAGTCAGTAGAGTAGGAAACGGTGTCGGACCATGAACTAGGGAGAGGGATCGATCTAGGGATAGATCGAATAGGTACGAGAAGGAAGGGGACGATGATGTTTGCAAAGAGGCTTCACTTGGATTCAGTGGGGTTAGTGGTGAAGAGAATTCCTCTGTAAACAGGCTCCCCCCTCCTCTGTTGGGCATTGAATGTATAAATGCCCCAGGAAAATGATTCCTATTGTCTCCCGATTTGATCAGGAGGTCGGGTAAGTCGCCCTGTACAGATGCAGGGTTGTTGGTTCGGGCTGTATCTTGGCTATATCAGTCTGACCAATCAGAGTGGTCTGAAAAGTGTGGGGAAGAATGAATGGAGTCAGTAGAAAGCGGTGAGATGTCAAGGTCGGCTAGAGTGGGTAGGTCTGTGCAGTTATGTCACATGTTGCGTGGTGACACCAGTTCCAACAGCTCGGAGGTGTTACCAAGCTGAAGTTGACGGAATTCGTCTAGTAAGTTTTCTATCTCTTGATGCTGAGAGGTAGGTCGTAGGCATCTTCTGGAATCCCTTTCAGAGCCCCTCACGGTGGGCTCCAGTTGATAAGATGGTAGGGGGCGGTATGGACTATGTAGGTAGGGACACCTAAGAGTCCAGGCCTTCAGTACCATAGAATTAGTGGTGGGAATGGTATGTTCGTCCCAAAAGAGACTCTAAGGAAAGGGAAAGGTTCCGGAAGAAGTCCGAGCAATGGCACTCAGCAGTATGAGAAAGTCCAGTCGCAGATCGTGCGCAAGTCTGAGAGTCTGAGAGATTTCAAAGCTTTCAGGTTGCAGGGGAAACAGTTCGAGCTCAGTGGACAGTTCACTGAGGTCGTTTAGAGAAGTTGAAAACAGTGTTGGTGACAGTGATGGTGATTCATGAGCCAAAAGGGGAGCTGTCCTTCCCATTCTGTACAACAGCATTATAGTCTGAGTATGCTTGGACTCTAGCAACATCTAGGTAACACTAACCGATGACACAAGACTAAATATGGGTATTGAAACACTATATCAAACTATCAAGATAAATCAGAAAAAAGAGGACCATCCTGTAGACAGTGTGACATCTATACTGAGTCTGTCACATGTGATTGGGCCCGGTCTAAGTAGGCTTGAAAGGAAAATAAAGTCCCTGCTGTCCGCGGATGGCACGTTGCAAGGAAGAATGGCGGGTGCGAATAAAGGGGTAAAGTGATTGATGGATAAGATAAAGGGAAACATATGAGGGTGGAAGGAGAGACCACAGTAGTCCAATATAGTCTGAGGCCTTGTTGACCCAGACTGTGCTGCGGACTGCGGTGAGTATGGACAGAGTAGTGAGAACATGGTGGGGAAGATGGTAAGATGGTAGGGGGCGGTATAACTGCGATAGGAGGGGTCTTATGCCTACAGAGACAGGCTGGTCTCTACACTGTGGTCCAGTGCCTGGAATGCTGCGGGTACTGTACTAACCAGTATGGGAACAGAACTCAGGCAGTACCAAGTCACAGCGCTGTGGCGTGGGTCAAGGTGGCTAAAGAAGAAAATGTAGGAAAGGAAGGAACATAGCGTAGCCGTGAGCATTACAGTTGCACCCAAGAACTCTCCTGGCATTGACAGCACACTGGTGCCTGATCAGGAGGTCTATGCATCTCAAGTAACCATCAGTTCTGGGCATAGATCACTGATTAATGGTTTGGAGGAGCTACACAAACATCTACCCAGCAGGAAAAAGCAAGGCATGCAGAGCCAGTCAAACATTTGATGGTTTTCTGATGTGTTATACAAGATATTGTGCAATGAGTCAGATCCAGACATGGGGATGTCATACAAGATGCTAAATGGAGATGTGGGCAAATCATCAATGATAGTTGTATAGTTCATTGCATATGTTTCAGTCACATATTATGGCATCAGCAAATCACTGACTTATACTGTAAGTATACTACAGGTCTGTACAGGTCCACTACAGCAAAATACCATCTGTACAATAGGGGACCTTGACAAAACACAATAATACTGAATGTGTACTCTCTAACTAAGTTGCTAATGACTTCTTTGCATTGTTTAAGGTATTTTAAACCCATTTCTTTGAGGTCCCCCATTGTACAGTTAGTGTATAGGTCTGTACAGGCCTGTACAGATGGCATTTTGCTGTAGTGAACCTGTACAGACCTGTAGTGTACTTACAGTATAAGTCAGTGATTTGCTGATGGGAGTCTTAGCTTTAGCTGATTTGTGTGTATGCATAGTTTCAAGTCGCATGGACCTGCACTCTGAAAACTATGCATTATAAAACTATAGTGTGATAAGTCATGTAATGGGTCCCACTGGCTTATTGGCTTGTTGTCACAAACCCTCTTTTCCTTCTTCACTCGTAGTCACTCTTTCGAACCTTCTAGAGTAGTCTAGCTCTCTAACATAGGTACACGCCTGTACCATACCTTTCCCTCATGTTTAGGAGTATATAAGTAGCCCTAGCTCACTCCTGTACTGCTCCTTAGAGTTGGAATACTTATTCCTTCGCTTGGATCACTGCTCACTTTGAGCAACCTGAGTGAGACTCTTATATTATTCCAACTCTATCCTTTCAATGCCCAGGTCTTTTTCAGTACCCCCGCATCTTTCCCATGGTCACTCTGCACCCTTTTCATCTCACATATATTACCTTCGCCCAGCATCCATCCAGCGCCGTGTATTTGTAGGATTTCCCTGTGATGGTCCACATTGCTTCTGGCATCACTAGTAGGGGCCCCATAGTGATACACCCCTAGCTGCCAGGGTTCAATCCACCAATCTGCCCATGCTGCACTTTGCAGAGAAGGGCTCCCCCTCTACCCCCTGTTTCAGAAATATAGCTGGACTCCAGGCTTAAGGAGAATTCATTCACGGATGATACCCATGCTAGACTGCAACTGGGCCCACTGCATTCATATGGTTGTCCGCCATATTAAACAAGGATAACATTGCTCTCCCCATAGTGCACAAGGGGCATATCTGCAGAGCGTGAGGCTGTAGCGTAGTGCAGCCCGATAACTGCACCCTGTTCGCGTGATCACAGGTATTGTCACATCTCTAGCTTGGAGTATCAAGCCGCCGTAGCCAGGCATATCCGGTACAATTTCCCATTTCCCCACAGCACACCACTCGTGTGGTGCCCCGCTGCTGGTCCCTTCCTTCAAGGTTCTAGCCACCCCCACCTTCCAATCGCATTCAGGCTGGGAACTCCTTCCAGGGTTTAGTACCAGTCGACGTGCCCCTCCCCCTCTTCCAAATGTCTAGCCTGAACTTATCGGGCCTTATCAATGTCCTTCCCCCTCTTCCCGTATCCCCTGCTCCTCCTACACAGGAGCAAGAATACCTCGCCGCCTACAAACTATAGTGGCACAATGCCCAAACCTACAGACTTGCATACGTGGGTCCCCCTCCCCAATTTCCAGCTGGTACCTACGGTACCACGTCCACATCAATGGCAGGTCCTTCACCTGCTATAAACCCTCTTAACACCCTGCCGGTTTCATCGAGGCCAGTTCCCTCCTGCACCCCCTTAGTTGTCCCTCAGGCCAGCCAACACTTTCATGCAATGGGTGGCTCCCCTCACCAACCTACCCCTCAGGTGCTCTTGCCCCGATCACCACCTTCTATGGCCCACCAATTCAATAGTGCGCGGCCCGCCGCTATCCCCATTGCCACAGCACTTGGTAAGTCCATGGTCAGCAAGCCAGACATTTACAATGGCAACAAGGCCAGTTTCCTCCAATGGTGGAGGCAAATCTCAATATACTTTGCTGGTTTTATCCAGTGTAATTCCATGGACCGGGAAATGGTCCTCATGACCCTCGGTTTCATGAAGGGTCAAAATGCAGCCAGTCAGTTCGCCGACCTATACACTGAGAAGCTGGCAGACCCAGCAATCCTGGATAACTTCGACCAATTCCAGGCACAAGTTTTCACCACCTTCCTCCCCCCCTCACTCCGTCGAGACGCAGAGGACCAATTATTCAGTCTCAAACAAGGAAAGGGGTCTGTCAAGGACTTCTTTATTCAAATGAAGCAGCTTGCCAGGTTGGCTGGCATTGATACCACAGCCAATGCCTATTCCTTGATCTGGGTCATGAGATCAGGAATACATAACAAAATAGTCGAAATGGTTGAACGCCAAAGAGAAGGCATCCTCGACCAAGAGGACTATAAGGAGTGGGTCGACACCTTCACCAAGGCCACCCACATCTTGAAGGAAATCCATGAGCACAAGCTTGCACAAGGCCTCTTGGAGGCACACAAAAGAATGCCCTACGTGTCCAACTGGCTGATGACAAGGCCAGAGTCAAACAAAATGTCAAACCACTATTCCTCCTCCCCCCCTCCTGTCCCTCAGGCAACGTGCCCAACTCCCTCTACAGCCCCGGTGGAGCCTATCCACCCAAATCAAGTTGGTGTCTTCCCTGGCCACAGTGCGCCAATGGACATTAATAAATTAAAAGCAGAAGGAAAGTGTTTCTGTTGCCAGAAACCCTGGCCATGTGCAGAGCACTTTAAACCAAGGGCATGGCAGGTACGATCCATGACCTTTAGAGGTCAAAAGATCAAATACAAAAATGCTGAGGAACTGGCTGGAAAGATCAGCCAGATAGAAAAGAATTTTCTGGTAGGAGAGTAGTACAGTCGATGACCTCTCCTTGTAACAGTAGCTTGTTTAATAAATACATGGCTTTGACAATTGAACAAACAAGTGAGACCGAACAGCCAGAAAAACCAAAAAAATATGTCATCCTGCAAAGAAGAAAGGGTAACAAGCAAGAATCTGGAAAGGGTCAGCCTGTGACAGCCGACGTTGCAAAGATCCCGGACATGTTAAGAAAAGTCCAGTCCCCTTCCACCAAGTCTTCAGCAAAGGACTGGATGAACACAGTAGACTGAACCAGCACTCACTGGGTCAAAGAAAAAGGGTCTATTAAGAACATCCAGGCCTTCGCACACAAAGACCGACTGGGTGAGGTCACTAAAGAACTAGCCCAACAAATCCAAGGCATGACCGAAGAGGAGGTAGACCTCACTCTTTGCGAGTTGCAACAGCCGCCGCAGTTCATGCAGACTAAACAAACCAAAGACGCCTTAGAAGTACAGGCAACGATCCATTCACCCAACGGAACTTCCATCCCCGTCTTAGCTCTCATAGATTCAGGATGCACGGGATCTTCGATGAGTGAGAAGTTTGCAAAGGAGAATGGATTAAAAATGTATGAATTACCATGTCCAATACCAGTATATAATGTGGACAGGACTATGAACAAAAATGGATTGATAACAAAATTCACAATTGTGGAACTGAGGATTCAAGAACATTGAGAGTGATTGCCTCTCACTCTGACTGAGTTAAAAACTCATCCAATCTTCCTCGGCCACAACTGGCTAAAGAAACACAATCCAAAAATCGACTGGCAAAGGAAAGAAGTAAAACTTACCTGTGCCCAAGAGCATGTCCCCGACATCATTCCAGTAGAGGACAAACAAGACCAACCATCCAAACAGGATGAAGACAGCCAACTGTTCTATGTCGACTTGAACCACTATAGAACCACAGCCATGGAGTTGGCAATCGAAGAATATAAAAAGAAAACCGAACTTACCTTTGAAGAAGTTGTCCCAGAACGATACCATAAATTCAAAGAGGTGTTCGCAAAAGAAAACTTTGACAAACTCCCCCCAAATAGACCATGGGACCATACAATAGAGTTGGTTCCTGGCGATCACACAGTCGACTGTAAAACCTACAGTCTAACTATAGACAAACAAAAGGAGTTAGACTCCTTCTTAAATGAAAACTTACAATCTGGATGGATACAACCATCCAAATCTCCCTTCGCATCCCCCTTCTTCTTCATCAAAAAGAAAGATGGACGCTGTAGAGAGTGGTACGTCTCTACGGTGGTATCCCTACATCTCATGTCCTTTCGTACGGTCTCTGTGCCCCTTTTGTTTCTACCTTCACACCCCCCCTTCTTATCTTGTACAGTAGGACTGGTCGACCGGATGCAAGTCCGTCAATAAGTCCAGAAGACCATCGGTTTTATTTCATTTCATGTTCGCTCGACTAGTTTATTCTTGTTTCTTCTTTAGACTCAGGTTCCTACAGTCGTACCTAAGTCTTGGGCATTCCCAGACTATAAAGCGATGTCATAGGAACTTGGAATGTAGCTCCTGTTTTAGCTCTTACCGCACCGTTTACCGTTCACCGACCGTTCACCGCACCGCAACTGCTCACCGACCGTTCACCGCACCGCAACTGCTCACCGTTTACGACCATCTTATCTCCCATCACCGCCCCCGACCGCTAACGCTCTACAAGACCGTCGGACTTGCGCTTCTCGCTGGTCGACTACTCGAGGACTTCCCTGATCCACTCCCTGTGCTCCAGAGTCCCTTAGGGGCGAGCCTATCGCTCCCCACACACACTGACAACCCCTAGGACTTCTAGGACTTCTACCCAAGTCCACCCCAGAGTCCTTGTCTTCTTTACAATGCCTTTGACCTGTACAAGATTATCAAAAGCTCAATGACATCACCATCAAAAACTGATACCCCCTTCCCCTTATCTCCAAGCTCATCGATAAATTAAAAAAGGCCAAGTACTTTACTAAATTAGATGTAAGATGGGGATATAACAATATCTGAATGAAAGAAGGAGATGAATGGAAGGCCGCATTCTGAACCAATCATGGACTATTCGAACCACTTGTCATGTTCTTCAGATTAACAAACTCTCCCGCCACGTTTCAAACAATGATGAATCATTTATTCCAGGAGTTAATAAATGAAGGATGTGTCACAGTCTACATAGATGACATCATGATCTATATGGAGGATTTGGAACAACACCGAAAGATTGTATCTAGGATATTAGAAATACTTCGAACCAATAAACTGTACTTAAAGCATACCAAATGCAAGTTTGAGACCCTGGAAACCAAATATCTCGGAGTTATCATTGGGCAACAATCTGTACGAATGGATCCCATAAAAGTAAAAGGAATCAAAGACTGGCCGGTGCCCTCTAACCGGACTGAATTATGAAGCTTTTTAGACTTCCTTAACTTTTACTGATGATTCATTAAGGGCTTTGCACAACACGCCAAGCCATTAAATGTCCTCACCTCCGTAAACAAGGAATTTGCATGGACCAACAACTGCCAAGAAGCGTTCCTGAAATTAAAGGAATTAATCACCTCGGCACTGATACTGGCCATGCCTAAGGATCATGATCCATTCTGAGTAGAAACTGATGGATCCGGAATTGGCTTGGGAGCCATACTCTCCCAAAAACAAGATGACTTATGGAGGCCCATTGCCTTCATCTCATGATCCCTCTCACCTGCCAAGCGTAATTACCACGCTGCAGATCTCGAAATGGCCACCATAATATTCGCTCTCAAAGAATGGCGCCCCTACCTGCTCAATGCTCATCATCCCTTCGAGCTCCTTACCAACCACCAAAACCTCCTTTATTATACCAAGCCCCAAGACCTCTCTCGAAGGCAGGCTTGCTGGCAACAACTCATCCAGGAGTATCATTTCAAAATTACTCACTGCCCTGGAAAAACTAACCCAGCCGATGCACTGTCCTGGAGGTCCAACCTTGGAAAGGAGGCGAACTCTGACAATAAACAACAAATCCTCCTCCCCAACCATCTCTTTTCCATTTCTTTTGTAGATATCCCTGTAACAATTAAAGAAACACAACATTTAATCAAAAAACACATGCAAAAAGGGTTAAAGAAACACCCTGAGCACTGGCAAAAAAAGAATGACCTAGTATATTATTACAATAGCCTCTATGTACCCAAGAAGGATTCATTATGAAACGAGATCCTATCTAGATACCATGATCACCCGACAGCAGGACACCCAGGGATCAAACGTACTATAGATTTAATATTTAAAGATTACTACTGGCCTACACTCCGAAAAGATGTAAGGAGATACATACAAGGATGTGACAAGTGTCAGAAAACAAAGGTGAAAACGATCACCCAAAAAACCACGCTTCACCCAAATGAGATCCCAAATAAACCCTGGGAAATCATATCAGTGGATATCATTGGCCCCCTTCCAGAGTCGCAGGGAAAGAATGCAGTGCTGATGATCATAGATCGCTTTTCTAAAATGGTGCACCTACTACCAATAAACATGGAGATCACCGCCAAAGGAGTAGCAACCCTATTCCATGACAACATGTTCAAATTACATGGCACCCCCTGAAAAGTGATCTCAGATCGAGGACCACAATTCATATCAAACTTCATGAAAGAATTTTACCAAATGATCCGAATTGAAGGGAATCCCTCCACTGCTTATCACCCCCAGACCAACAGACAAATGGAGCGGTACAACGCTCTGGTAGAACAATATCTGAGACTCTATGTAAATTACCTGCAAAGTGACTGGGTAGAATGGCTTGCCCTAGCCGAATTCACCCATAACCAAAATAGCACAACTGCAGGGAAATACTCCCCCTTTGAGTTGAATAGCAGACAACAACCAGAGATTCAAGGCAACAGCCAAATTTCCCCCAGAAATCAATCCACGGAAGAATTCTACCAAAGCATGAAAAATTCCATCAAGACCACTAAAAAGGCACTACAAAAGGCACAAGAGCATATAAAGAAACAGCACAACAAACATGCTCACCTAAGTCCAGCATATCAACCCAGAGATAAAGTGCTTCTCAACAGAACCAATATCCACTCCGATCGACCATCAAAGAAGCTCGGGGACAAAAGATACGGCCCCTTCTCCATAATAAAAAAGATAGGAGAAGCTGCCTACAAGATAAAATTGGACAAAAAGTGGAGAGGAATACACCCAGTATTCCACGAGAGCCTCCTTCACCCATATCACCAAGGAGAATTCCCCTCTCAAAAACAACCCATTCCACCACCACCTGACCTCATCTCTGGGGTGGAAGAACACAAAATCAACGAAATACTTGCCTCCTGAGAATGGAGAGGATGCGTCAAATATCTGGCACACTGGAAAGGATTTCCCGACGAGGAAAATGAATGGATACCAAACAACCAATTACCCCATTCACAAGAACTCATCACAAAGTTCCATCGGGAACATCTGACCACCCCACAACCTGTGACCAGAATTCGCCTCCATCAGCAAAATGACATCGATTCCCCCTGCAAATGCCCCATCTGTCGTGGTGAACCTCTCCCTACTCCTTCCACTTCCATCCTCA
The DNA here is from genome assembly GCA_038093995.1 of Tylopilus aff. callainus. Classification (NCBI taxonomy): domain Eukaryota; kingdom Fungi; phylum Basidiomycota; class Agaricomycetes; order Boletales; family Boletaceae; genus Tylopilus; species Tylopilus aff. callainus. Next base: position 1,529 of record JBBPTI010000107.1, on the reverse strand, counting down.
CATCCCCCGACTTCCTTGAATTTCAATCCTCTCTCCAGTCCCAGAGGTCCTGGCCTTAGAAGGGAGGTAAATGTCACAAACCCTCTTTTCCTTCTTCACTCGTAGTCACTCTTTCGAACCTTCTAGAGTAGTCTAGCTCTCTGACATAGGTACATGCCTGTACCATACCTTTCCCTCATGTTTAGGAGTATATAAGTAGCCCTAGCTCACTCCTGTACCACTCCTTAGAGTTGGAATACTTATTCCTTTGCTCGGATCACTGCTCACTTTGAGCAACCTGAGTGAGACTCTTACACTTGTAGTTTGTGACAAACGTGGTCCAGGCATGCCAGTGATGTAGTGCCCAATAGACGGTTGTTTGAACTATATGCTCAAAAAACTTGCTCGAACATACCCTACTCACTCTACCTGATCACCACCCACACCACACTCTGCCAGACTCCCTTTACACGAGTACTCCCTCCAACCACTTCGTGAGACTCTTGACTATAGCTTCATTGCATGTGGTTGGTGCATGAGGCACTAGATGGCGAGCATCAGAGATAGGTCGTGCACGAGGACTCCATCGGGGCGTGAACGCGCCCTGGAGGGGTGGAACGACGGTGTGAAGTCTCTTATTTGCATGAACACCGGTTGGTCAATCTCTTTAATGAGCCCGCATCCAATCCGCCTGGGTAAGGGTTGCTACAAAGGCAGCGCTTAGTAGGCGTTGGTCACGATCCTTAATGATAGTTATATCTGGGTCATGATACCAACATACCAGATAACACAGTAGATTGACTCAAATATGGTGGGTATACGTTGGCCCGACAGAACTGAGTGATTGGGTGGGGGATTACCGGTCATATATATGGGATGCACCATACTTAAATACACGGACACAAGAAATCCACAAAACAGTCAGTTCATGCTAAACGGTGCACCGAGACCAAACGGCTGTATACCCACAACACTGGGATTGATCTGGGGCTGAACGAGTGGCGACGATGTTGCCAAGCTAAACTCGAACTCCTGTACGTCGCAAACCAAATCAGCCCCACGAAACGCAAGAGATAAATAAAAACCAAAGACACTCACGTCCACATGCAAACTCGGCATCCGACTCGCATTTTGTCTCGCCGACGGTGTCTGCCTCAATTCCCTGAAATCGTTCCTTGTATATGTCTTTGAAAGCCCCGAGATCGCGGGTGACCTCAGCAACGCTGTTGGTGGCGAGAGCGCTACCAGTCCCAGCACATCTCGATCCCGGCTTGAAGGTAGTGAACCCCATTTCCGTATTGGCGTACGTGGGACCGGCGCAGGGGGTTGCAACACCTCCTCGAGCGCGTGGATAGACAGCGCTAGTGGGTGCACACGTGCATCAGGGATCAACGTAGTTGGAATTGATGAATCAGGGAGTGGGGTCAGTTTCCCCTTGATGGATTTCAACGCGGGGTACATATCAGGCAACACCCCGTTTTGAAATACCTCACAAAGCTTGTCCCATTTGTCCCAGGAGAGTCCAGGAAGATCGGATGGTCCCGGAAGCT